>PVJS01055935.1:0-12500 GCA_004027185.1 Glis glis
TAGCGAGGCCCTCTGCAACTTCGTGAGACCCGGTTTCAAAATAAAGCATAAAAAATAGGGCTGGGGGCGTAGCGCAGAGGTAGAACGCCCCTGCGTTCAATCCCCAGTACCGCAAAAAAAAAAAAAAAAACTGCTAGCCAGTCGAGTGGAAACACATAACACTTGCTTTCTTTTTTCCCCATTAAATTGTTTTATTTATTTATTTATTTATTTATTGGTGCATTGTAATCATACACCTTGATGGGTTTCAGAATGGTAGAAGTATACATGCACACATAGGTCAATTAGCCCTCCCCCAATTCCCACCCCTATTCTCTCCCCCTTCCCTCCTTCTCGAGCTCAGCATAGTAGTTGACTTTGATAAGTTTATGTATGTACATCATGTGCATTAGGGTGTTTCCCTCTTCCCCCCTCCCATCTCCCTCAGTTAGGTCACCTTCTTTACTCATCTAAGGTTTTCTCCATCTTGGTCTGGAGTCTGTCCTATGTCCTATTCTCCCTAGCTTCTGTATATTAGGGAGAGCATCCAACTTTTCACTTTTTGTGACTGACTAAATCTCACTTAGCATAATGTTCTCTAATTCCATCCATTTCCCTGCAAATGACATAACTTTGTTCTTCTTTATGGCTGTGTAAAATTCCACTGTGTACATATCCCATAGTTATATAATCCATTCATCTGTTGATGGACATCTTGGCTGGTTCCATAGTTTGGCAATTGTGAATTGTAACACTTACTTTCAACCCTAACCTTACACTAAGATATAACCCATAGGAATTTAGGATTTAAATGAAAAGAATGGAAGAAATATGGGTAAAACTTTTATAAACTTGGAAGCCCAGAGCATAACAAAAAGTCGAGAGACCATAAAAATAATGGCAGATTTTACACACACACACACACACACACACACACACACACACACACACCATAAAAACAAAATAAAGAGGTGACCAGCATGCAGGCCCCACCTGTCTCTCCAGGATGCACCTTGCATTCCTGTGAGAAGGTCTACGGCTGGGGCGGTGGGATATAAATGGTGCCTCGGGGGTAGCACTTACACCGACATTCACTGGAGAATTACTCCTTATAAACAGTTATTCCTTGTGAAGTTGTCTTACTTCATTGGCCCTCTCTTTTTTGGTGTTTGTAAAATAAAAGTCGATCATCCCCACCCACCATACTAAGCAACAAAGCCTGTCTGGATCCTCTGCAGCAAGCTCTGGGTCCTGTCCTTCACCCACATAAAAGCTGCTGATCCGTAACCTACCTAAGATAAATTCCCATCTTGCATGCAGATGTTTGCAAAATATAAGAATAATCACTACCAAAATCTCTGCTTTCCCTTTGCAATAAAAAAGAATTTCCATTGCTTTTTTCTATTACAAAACCAGTACATATTGTAGCCAAAAAAATTGTAAAACATAAACATGATGAAAAAAATAAAAATAATCTAAAATTCCACTAAGCCAATATAACCCCTGTTAAACTGATGTATGTTCATTGCCAAGTTTCCTCTGTAATTATATTTGACCTAATTTTTATTACGCTGAAATTTTGTTTAGCATCCTGCTTTTTAAAAATTAATCTATTGTGAACATTCTCCCATGCCATTAAGCCTCATTCTACAACATGTCTAATGACTGCATCATATTCTATTGTTGGAGGAACTGTACACCATTATCAAAAACCCTCTGGTTGAAAATATTCACGTTGTTTCTTTCTTATTTTTTTAAAGACTTTTATTGGTGCATTGTAATTATATATCATAATGAAATTCAAAGTGACACAAACATACATGCATACATCACTTGGTATATTTCCTTCCGTATACCTAACCCCCTGCCCCTCCCTCCCTCCCCGTATATGTTAATGAGATTGGTAGTGAAACCTTGTATGGACATAACCTTATATGAACTGTTCCCTTCCTCAGTCCTCATTTACATTCACGTTTCTAATTTTTCTTTATTATAAATGACTTGAAGAAGAACATTCTTTGGGATTTCTGAACCTCAGGTCCTTCTATTTAGTATAGGCTTTGGGGAGTGGCCCATAGCTTCCCCACCCTACATTTTATCATACTGGATTTCAAAGAATCAGTTGGTATAGACACAAAATGAAACTTCCATATTTTTTTCTTGAAAGCTTTATGTGTTTTCTCCTCATGCAGCCACTTCTTCCTCTGCTATAAATCGTGTTTTAAAAAACACAGAAAATTTATATGCATTTGAGTATAAATTCAAAACCGGAAATTACTGTAGTTTGATAAGTGGTCTCTGGGAAATTTACGACCCCAATTCTGTGTTTCAAAGGGCACTCCAGCTATCAAAAAGATTGATTGACAATAAAACTTATGGCAAATAAAGATATACAAATCTTGCATATGAATCGAATCGCTTAGTTTGAGTTGCATTATTATTAACCCTTGTGCCGGTCCTTTTCCTTTAGCCATGTACTGCAGAATCGCATATCTATGCATTGGCCAGAGAGGCAAGGAAATGTCATCAAATGATGTTACTTCTTAGCCCTTGGTAGACTGGATAGGTGACAAAGTTGAAAGTCATCAGCAGAAACAAGGTTGTACACTGACCCCGGTGGCCCATAAATTTCCTTACTCCAGTCACCTTTGTTCACATTAATCTGGCTCACACAGACTTCACTGCCCAAAGGCCACTTCCTCAGGGGAACCTGCTCTGACCTCCCAGCTATACAAATCTGCCACAACAGAACCCTGGACTTCCTCTTTCAAAGCACTGTCACACTTGGGATTTCTTGTCTTCCCCTATGCTCTTTGAGGCAGAACGCCTGCATGAGTCGCTCTTATGCCTCCCATAGCTGTCTAAGTAGCAGCACATTCACAAAAGTGAGTATCATTTGAAAGAATACATACAAACTATGAAGAGACATGTGAAAGGGAGCTGCACTCCTCGCACACGAGGCATGGACACACACAGCATCTTCCTCCAGAGACACGAAGGATTCAAGTCACTTCCATCTCCTCAGCAGAGAAAACTTCCTGGGCCTCTTCCCCCAACCCATAACTCTCTACCCCAGGACCCTTCTTGAATTTGACATTTTGCCTCCCTCCCTCCCTCCCTCCCTCCCTCCCTTCCTCTTGCTTTCTATTTGTTGTTTTCTTTTGGTACTAGGGATTGAACCCATGGGAAGTCTACCTCCAAACTACACCCCCAGTCCTTTAAAAAATTTTTATTTTGAAACAGGGTCTTTATGAGTTGTTGAGGGTCTCACTAAGTTGCTGAGGCTGGCCTCGAACCTGCGATCCTCCTTTCTCAGCCTCCCAAGTACTGGGATTACAGACCTGTAACAACACACCCAGCTTGTTTTCATTTTCTTGTTGTATGCTTCCCCCTGGAAGGCCTGTAAGGGAATGGGTATTTTTATTGCAAGAATTCTCACATCTAGAATAGTCTCTAGCAAATATTAGGTGTGCAATAAGTATTAGTTGAATTATAGAGTGAATTAATGAATGATGGTATTCTAGAGTGCAGCATAATTGGGTCATTTGGCTTTCTGAGTAGTTTTGCTTTCAGTATTCTATAGTATTAGGAGAGAAAAGCATCTAAATTTTTCTTAGTTTCTTCCTATAATTAATTGCATTGTTCGTATCATTTGTTAGCCAGTTTTTGAGTTGCCACTGTCAAAATTTTTATGTTTAATTACCAAATAGCGAGTTGACAATATGTTCAAATAAAGCATCTCATAGAGTATAAAAGAAAACAAACTTTCCCATAAGTTATAGTATAAGTGTTGACTTTTTCTTTTCTTTCTTTTTTGAGGGTGCAGGGATCGGGGAGTTTAATGATAAGGAAGAGCAAGTTGATTTTTCCTTTAGAAAATAAGTGGTTACAACACTTGGATAAAACACCATGCCATCTTCTAAAAGGTTAAATACAGGGTTAGATCATAAATATATTTATAAAGTCAAAGAAAAATAATGTTATAAATAAGGTTAAATGAAAAGTAAGACCCCCATCACAAACAGAGTGACTAAAATTTTGTCAATAACACATGTACATATGGACAAAGTTGTAAGCATCCATAGAGCTGTGTCAATAATTCCATTTTACTGAAGAGGTTATGGGATTAAACTCTCTGCAAAGTTGTTTATAATAATAAAAATAATTTTCAAAGGAAACTAAGAAAGAGCCAAGTGTCCCAGAACACTTCGTGTGTTTTCTGGCACCACTTCATGTTATTCTGGTTTTCTCTCCTTAAAGTCACCAGTTATCCACCCTCAGATTGGACAGCCTTTGAGATGACTTGCCCTGGTTGGGCTGCAATCCCTGGAAAATTCCAAGGTGATCTTTTTTATGCTGTGGAGTTCATTTTATCTCAATAGACTAATTAAGAAATACCAAGAGTTGCATTGTGAATTTCCATTTTCAAGATGAAATTCAAAATAATTTAAAGTTTGGTGGTGCTCAGCATTACTTTTATTCTTTAAATAATCTCTAACCTGAAGCTCTGCTTCTGGGGATGACACCCTGCGGCCGAGGAACATGCCGAGCTGGGAGAGCTGCTCCACACAGGGGCACCATGACCCCACACCCTTCCAGTCACGGCTGTAACCAAGGGGCCTGGCCTGGTCCCAAATGAGGAAAATACATATTTTTTTCCCCTGAGGCCATGGTCTTCATGACTCCATGCTTTCCAGAGATAGCAGGTTTTAAAAAATGAGGATGTAACCGGGCGTGGTGGTGCATGTTGTAATCCCAGTACTTTGGGAGGTGGAGACCGGAGGATCTGGGTTCGTGGCCAGCTTCAGCTCTCTCTCTCTCTCTCTCTCTCTCTCTCTCTCTCCCTGTCTCTCTCTCTCTCTCTCTCTCTCTCTCCCTAGTGAGGCCCTCCGCAACTTCGTGAGACCCGGTTTCAAAATAAAGTATAAAAAATAGGGCCGGGGGCGTAGGGCGGAGGTAGAACGCCCCTGCGTTCAATCCCCCGTACCGAAAAAAAAAATAAGGATGTATGAGTTCTTCCCTTGTACTCCCACCTCTTTTCCCCTAACACAGAGGACCGTATTGGTATCTGGGATGGTTAGTGATGACTCTTGGTTCACTACAATGTTTAGGTCTTAACCTTTCCAAGTAGGTGAGGTGAAAATAGTTGGCAACCTCCCTACAAAAATAAAATTTCCTTCCCCACCTTTGCCTAATTCTAGGAATTAAAGGTATAGCTGACAAACAACAATTTCATTGTACCAGAGAGAAAGAAATACATTAAGGCCCTTACTCTATTTAATACTTCAGACCGGGTTTTAAGCATCCAGCTGTCTTCATTTGCAAGGCATCAAATATTTTCATATTCCACAAATGGGGCTATTGAACAATGATACATGAATGAAGTACAATGCAACTATTTTTAGTATGGTAATTGCAATTAAAAGGCAGTGGAATAATAATCCTGCCCAAGCATGTCTCAATCTCCTTTCCATTTCCTCAAAACAATACTTTCTATGTCTGTCTGCAGAGACTTGTTGCTTGTTTTCCTTCTGGTGAAAAATAGTTAACACTTGACATTCTTCCCCAACCAAGTGAGTGGTGCATCTGAAATTGTGGTTTTACGGCTAAACACAACCCTCCCTTCCTTCTCCATGTCTTCATTTACACAGTCTAGGGGATGGGATTTCTTTTCCATATATAGGGGTAAATTACCATGATCCAAATCTATTTCCTGGGTGAGTAACTCTATCATCTATCTATCCATCTGTCTAATTTAAAAAATTAGGATAAGTTGGTAATGTTGTTTAAGAAGAATCAGGGGGCCTGGGGATGTAGCTCAGTGGTAAAGTGCTTGCCTAGCATACATGAGACCCTGGGTTCAATCCCCAGCACTGGAGGGAGAGAGAGAGAGAGAGAGAGACCAGCACTGGAGAGAGAGAGAGAGAGAGAGAGAGAGAGGAAGCCTACTTAATAGGAGTAATTAAAGCTAATTCTTTTATGGTGCTTACCATATGCCAAGTATTATTCTAAATATGTTATACATATTGACTCAACCCAATAAAATTGACATGACTCTAGAGCAAGTTTCTATTTTATAGATGAGAAAATTGATGCATGGAGAAGGTAATAAAGTACCGAAGGCTCTCAGCAAGTAAATGGCAGACTAGAATCCAAATCCAGGCTTCTGAGCGAGTTGGCTCTCAGTCTATGTGTTGTCCTCACAGCAGCACCCAGAGATGTGAGCGTTATCCCCACTTTATGGATGAGGCCACTGAGATTCAGATAAGCAGAGTTATTTGTTCAGTATCACAAAACTGATCCAGGATTCAACTCAGGTTTCAGGTGTGTTTGACGCTAATGTTTGTGCTCTTTGTGTGTGTGTGTGTGTGGCACTGGGGATTGAACTCAGGGGCATTCTACCTCTGAGCTACACCCCCAGCCCTATTTTATTTTTATTTTGAAACAGGGTCTCGCTGGGTTGATGAGAGTCTCACTATTTGCTGAGGCTGTCCTCGAACCTGCAATCCTCCTGTCTCAGCCTCCCAAGTACTGGGATTACAAGTGTGCACCACTATGCCCAGCTGTTTGTGCTCTTTCAATCCCTGAAATAATGCTACCTAATAATACCTTTTATTAGTAAGAATAAAAACATATGTAAACATATAATATTTTTTATTCCTACCATTCTTTTACACTCATGGTGGGTTAACTAGACTTGCGTTAATGTGAAAATACAATTATTGAAAATACCTTTTCCCCCTCTTTAGAAAATGCTTTCAAACCTCCTTGGTGCACCTTATGATTGTTTTCAATTCATTGCATTTGAACATTATAGACTAATCATGATTAGAAAATAGGATCCAATTCTAAAATATTAAGAACCATGGTCTTTTGAAAAGGTAAGCAAGCATTCCATTTTGTTTCTTATTCTGGAGGGAAGGACAAGGTTTATGAGGTTGGTTGAGCTAGAAAAATGCATTTTCTCCAAAGAAAAACCAAGCCCCCCAAAAGAAGTAAAAAACAAAAGAAACATACATCGCACTTTAATTTTTCTTGATTAATTACTAACCATGCTACTAAACTTGCACTTATCCTCTGCAGAGAAAGCAGTAAGAGAGCATTGACTGCAACGCAGAGCTTTATTTTTTTATTTTATTTTTTTGTCTTCTCAGCTGAAAAGCTTCCCTGTGCAAGTCTCTGTTTGCAGGATGGTCCTTGGTGCACACTTGAGCACACTGGAGAGAGGCTCACGAAGAGCTCATCTCCAGAATGAATCTGAAAATAAAAGCTCCTTGAAAAACAAGTAGTCAAACCTGATTATCATAGAAAACTCCGCTGAATAGCACATCACTCATATTTTTGTGTACAGATGAAGACCCAAAGGGCCTGGTGTTTGTTTTTTATTTCTGTCTCAGCAAATTTTCAGCTGAAGTGTGACTTCCATGTTCAGCATTAATGAGGACTTTGCTGTGCTTTGAAATTTGCTGTCGTCCCATTTCCTGTGCATTCCTGTTTCTGAGACCAATTCAGCAATGACAGAGTCCTGCTTGCTCTGTCCTGCCCGGGTCATTAGGACATGATTTATTAAGGATGATCTTCCTCTCCCAAGGGCGTTGCCCGTTTTTTACATATCTGTTCTTTAAAACAGCTTCAATTTGAAAATAGGAACATTCTAAGCGGTCTGTAAAAGAATACACTTGCAAATGCATTGGCAAAGGAACTCCCCTATGGAACAAAACATTAAAATGAGCTATATGTGTATTTGAATATTTCCTTCAGAGAATGAAGAGAAACAATTAAAGCATTTCAGATCTAAGAAGATCTGCTACTTGGCATTAAAATAATTTCAAATCTAGTATATCAAAACTCCCTGCTCAGCAGTGGGATCACACCTGTGAATAGCCACTGTAGTCCAGCCTGGAGACACAGCAAGACCCCATCTCTAAAAAATAAGCCGGGCGTGGTGGCACATGCCTGTAATCCCAGTACTTGGGAGGCTGAGAGGAAGATCACAAGTTTGAGGAGAACCTCAGCAAGTAGTGACACTCTCATCAACCTAGCGAGACCCTGTTTAAAAATAAAATAAGAAAGAGCTCAGAGGTAGAATGCCCCTGGGTTCAATCCCCAGTACCACACACACACACACACACACCTGGTTTATGTACTAACATGGAAATGTGTGTGTGTGTGTGTATGTGTGCGTGTGTTATTTAGTGTTGTTTAAGAAATAGTTGCTATTATCTTTCTCTCTGATCCATTTTTTTTTGTACCGAGGATTGAACCCAGGGACATTCTACCTCTGAGCTATATATACCACCAGCCCTATTTTATTTTGAAACAGGGTCTCGCTAAATTGCTGAGGGTCTTGCTAAATTGCTGAGGCTGGCCTCAAATCTGAGATCTTTGTCTCAGTGTTTCAAATATGGAGACTACAGGAGTGCACCACCATGCCCAGCTTCTGACACATTTGTTTTTTGGCACACTTCTCAAGAAAAGTTGTTTATGTTTGTAGCCTTGTGTCACTTACTCTGAAATCCTTCCTTCTTCCTATATTCATTTGCCTGAGTAAGAGTTTTTAAAAGTCAACAATGACATCCTAAACACCAGCTCAAATGGGTTTTCCTTAATCTTTGGTCTCCTTGACTTGAGACACTGTTTAACTTTGGAAAAATAATGACCAAAGTTAATTTGACATGTATTAAATGATCTGCAAAATGGTATTTTGCTTCTTGATCATTGAACATAAATATTAAGCTAGCATTGTTACTAGTTCTAATTGGCAGTGTTACTTTTACCCAGCCCAATCAATTTCCATTTTCAATTCTTTTTGCTTTATCAAATACTGAATTTTATTTCATTTAATATTTTTGACATGCTAAGAGCCATGCTAAACATTTTTACTTACTATTTCATTTAATCCTCACATATGTGCAGGATTTACCCATGATGAGAGAGAAGCTCAGAATGACTGAGTAATTTATCCAAGATTACATGGCTAGTATAAAGCCAAGAGCCGAACCGATCTTTGTTGGCTTCCAGTTCTCAATATCTACACATAGTATCAATTTTGATAGTTTTTCCTGGCACCACATATTTTTTATACTCATTAAACACATCCATTTATCCAACCAATTAGTTTAGCAGTCAATAAACATTTAAGTCTTAAATGAGATCCTGAGAGGGCTGGTGTCACACCAGTCAAAGTGTTCATGGTCTGATGGAGAATACAGGTCAATAAATAAATGTATAGTACAGTGCGACCGTTATCATGATACAGAGGTAGACTGAGTGCTATGGGAGTGGGGAATGGCCAAAATCTGCCTTGGGAAGTGAGGAAGAAAGGTCGACAGGAAAGGGCTTTTGATTTGAATAGAGACTTGAAGGACAGGGAGAAGAGATGGAATGGGGTTCCAGGAAACTGGGCCCTGGCATCTGAGGTCACTCAGTCTTCATACCTCTCTGTCTCTCCAAACTCTCTGTAGTTTATGCATTTAACTGGAATAACCCCAGTTCATCTTTATCAAGGAAAATGACATATCTTGGAAGAAGAGATACTAGATTCTCCTGATACCTCGCTCTAGCCATACTCTTCCCCTTCCCTTCCAATATTCAGTTGCAGCAGTTCTCAAATTGTGGTCCTTGACCCATGAGTAGGATCTGGGAACTTGAAATGTAAATTCCTAGCCTTCACTCTAGATTTACAGGTATCTGTTTTATTTATTTGTTTGTTTATTTGTACTGGGGATCGAACTCAGGGGCATTCTACCTCTGAGCTAGACCCCCAGACATATTTTATTTTATTTTTTTTACTTTGAAACAGGGTCTCACTAAGTTGCTGAGACTAGCCTTGAACCTGCAATCCTCCTATCTCAGCCACCCAAGTACAGGGATTCAGACATCTGTTTTAAATGAGCTCTTCAAGAGATTTTGATGTTGCTAGAATCTGCAAGCTGCAGCTATACCTTCCTCCCTATAATTTATAACAGTCAAGCCAGGTCTCCTGATGAGCTTCCAAGCATGGCATCTGCTTCATGCACCTGTGCACCCCCAGGACTGAAGTGTGTGTGTGTGTGTGTGTGTGTGTGTGTGTGTGTGTGTGTGGTGTGTTTCGTGTGTGTGTTTCTGGTGATTAAACCCAGGGGCATTCTACCTCTGAGTTATGCTCTTCCCCAGACCTATTTTATTTTTTATTTTGAAACAGGGTCTTGCTAAGTTACTGCGCTGGCCCCAAACCTGCTATCCTCCAGTCTTAGCCTCCCAGGTACTGGAATTTGAACCTTACATTTGACACACCATAGGTGTTCAATAAATATTTGTGGAGAGAAGGACTTAATAATTAAAAATTACTTCCATAAATATATAGAAAACTTTCCATGCTGATACCCCTAGAAGAGCTAATGTTGTTCCACTGAACTTCTGGTAAGAATGGGAGGGTGTGAGGGTGCGTGGCAGTGGGCGGGAAGGAGAATACAGGTTTCTTGAGCACGGATCATGTGTCAGCGACTTTTCAGAGACTTCCTGTCTCTGCAGTGACCTGGGAGGTAGGCACTGTCATCCCAGGCTCAGAGAAGAAATGATCCCAGAGTCATGCAGAGGGCAGTGGGTGACCCAAATCCAGGGCCCTGGGCTCCAGAGCCCTTGACCTCTTCTCCCTGCAGCAGCTCTAAGGAACACCACTGGCAGCCACACAGGGTCAGACAGAAGCAGAGAGCCTGGAGGGAAAGAAACACTTTGTGGATGTCATGGCTTTGCCTGTTGTCTCCACCATCAACCCCACACAGCGGTTCATTCATTTCATTGGTGGGATGCTGTGCTCAGCCATTTCTGCAACCTGAGGCCCCAGGTTTTGAGGCGGTTTACACCACCGTGGGTCTCTTTTGCAAAACTCTCTCTCCTCCTCTCCCTTGGCCATGACCCCACACCATCTTCTGTCTTCTCCCATCTGTCTGAATGTGCCTTTTATTCATTGATCCTGAATACATCCTTCCTTCTTCCCTCCATTCTTTCTTTCCTCCTTCCCTTTCTCTCCTTCTCTTCCTCTTTCCACAGATCTGCCCTGTCCACCTCCTCTGGGGTGTTCACTGAGCATGTACTGTGTGCTAGCCCAGGTGTACTCTGCCCTCCTGAAGCATATACTCTAAGAGAGAGAGAGAGAGAGACAGAGAGACAGAGAGAGAGACAGAGAGACACAGAGACACAGAGACACAGAGAGACACAGAGAGAGAGAGATGAGCAAGCATATAGACTAGTTACAGCTGTGTCAAATACAGTGAAATAAATAAATAAAAGAATAGAGGAGGGGAAAGGCCCCTCTGAGAAGGCCACATCCAAGCTGAGGCCTGTCATGCAGTGGGTGCAGGGGGAGGATGTGCTGCACCTGCAAGGCCTGTGGGAAGCCAGAGCTCAGTGAGCTGGTGGGAGTGGGAAGGACAGGTGGGTCCTAGGAGGGCAGGCAGGGAGTTTGACGTCGTCCAAGTGCTCTGGAGGCCTTGGGAGGAATCTGATGGGGAGTGGCTGATCCCACTCGTACTTAGAGGAAGTATGGAGCGGACAGTGATGGTTGAAGCTGTCTGGGGAAAAGATTGGAGGGAAGTGGGGGAACCTGTACACTTGCCTTTATCTTCTGACATCTTCCTGACAGGATGGCCTCCTAATTAGGATGGATACTCTTCTAATCAAGACTGTGAGAGTCAGCTGGGCATGGTGGTGCACACCTGTAATCCCAGTACTTGGGAGGCTGAGACTGGAGGATTACAGGTTTGAGGCCAGCCTCAGCAACTTAGTGAGACCATGTTTCAAAATAAAAAGGGCTGGGGGTGTAGCTCAGAGGTAGAATGCTTCTGAGTTCAATCCCCAGTACCAAAAAAAGAGGGTGAGAGTTACCAGGTGTGTTGACATGTGCCTGTGGTCCCAGCACTCAAAGGTTGAGTAGGGAGGATCCCTTGAGCTCATGAATTTATGACCAGCCTGGGCAACACAGCGAGACTCATCTCAAACAAAGCAAAACAAAACAAAAGGGCAACAGTTACCTTCTGTAGCACTCAGCAATGGTGTTTTAGAGTGAGGGTCTTGGGATTGGTAAGGAACAATGTCAACAACACAACAATAACAGTGAGGCTTGCTGAGGGTGACTGTGTGCATTATGAATACTTACATATATATGTTAATGCTTAACCACCACCTTGTGTGTGTGTGTGTGTGTGTGTGTTGGTGTGTGTGTTACTGGGGATTGAACCCAGGGGCATTCTACCTCTGAGCAACACCCCCAGCCCTATTGTTTGTTCTTTACTTTGAAACAGGGTCTCACTAAGTTGCAGAGGGCCTAAGTAGCTGAGGCTGGCCGCGAACCCCGATCCTCCCATCTCAGCCACCCAAGTACTGAGATTACAAGCGTGTGCCACCACGCCCAGTTTATTATTCTTTATTTCTTTTTTTTTTTTTTGCAGTACTGGGGATTGAACCCAGGGGCATTCTACCTCAGCGCTACACCCCCGGCCCTATTTTTTTTATATTTTATTTTGAAACCGGGTCTCACGAAG
>PVJS01055936.1:0-12503 GCA_004027185.1 Glis glis
CTCAAGAAGTTGCGGAGGGCCTCACTAAGTAGATAGAGAGAGAGAGAGAGGGAGAGAGAGAGAGAGAGAGAGAGGGAGAGAGAGGGAGAGGGAGCTGAGGCTGGCCGCGAAGCCGGATCCTCCGGTCTCCACCTCCCAAAGTACTGGGATTACAAGCGTGCGCCACCACGCCTGGCTTACACACACACCTTATTTAAGCCAGGTAATCCCAGTACTTTGGAGGGTTGAGACAGGAGGACTTCAGATTTGCAGCCAGCCTCAGCAACATAGCATGCCCTCAGCAACTTACTGAGACAGTGTTTCAAAATGGAAAAATAAAATAGGGCTGGGGTTGTAGCTCAGAGGTAGAATGCCCTTGGGTTTAATCCCTAGTATCACTCACACACACAAACACACACACACCTTATTTAAGATCTCTATTTTATCCGACATTATTAGTATTTCACAAGGGAAACGGGTCTGGTTACATGGCAAGTAGTCCGGAGTGGGAGGCACACTCTGTTTCTGTTTAGTGTGGATGGAAGTCCAAACTCTCCATGTGTTTTCCAATGACACCACTGGCATAGGGGCTCATTACTACCTCCCATTTCTGATACCACATGATAGTGGAAGGGGCCTGATGAAACCCAGTCTGGCATAAGCGGAACTCTAGACCCCTGCTTGACCTTTGCTGGTGATAATGGTGATAATGGGAGTGTAGTTTTTTCTTTGGAACTCTTGAAGCCATATATAGTTCTTACATCAGATAAAATCCTTATTCAGGGAAAAAACACCGGTAAGTTCTATATGCTGGTGTACTGAATTCTGCTGTACTCTTGGCTAGAACACAGCAATTACTGTCTAAAGTTTTCTGTCTTGGGCTGTCGACATATATAACTTGGTGGTAGAGCATGTGCAAGGTCCTGGGTTCAGTCCCCAGCGCCTCAAAAAAAAAAAAAATCTGTTTTGTAGGTTGCCCAACTTGTCTAGAGAAAACAGGACTTTGTTGGGGCTTTGTTTGCACTTGTTACCACTTGCAGGTTGCCAGCCTCTTAAGCTCCAGGTTTGGAAAATATGAAGGAAGCAAATCCAGGACACAAACCACTTTTATATTGCTTAGTCTCAACAGTCCTAGCTGGTCTGCTTTCTTCTCTTTATCTTTGAGAGGCTTAATGTTTGTTCTGTTGTATAATGTAAAGGGTGTTTTGATGTTCTTAGTGGGAGGAACTGGGAAAAGCACATCTACTCCTAAGCATAAGTACATCATTTACTTTCATGCATTCACTTTGATGTCAAAAAGAAAAGGTTATCCAGCTTTACCAATTCCCATATGATAGCACTAAAGATTTCCAGAAGCCAGGCGTGGTGGTGCACGCTTGTAATCCCAGTACTTGGGAGGCTGAGACTGGAGGATCCGCGTTCGCGGCCAGTCTCAGGTACTTAGTGAGGCCCTCCCCTCCGCAACTTAGTGAGACCCTGTTTCAAAATAAAGAATAAAAAATAGGGATGGGGGTGTAGCTGGGAGGTAGAATGCCCCTGGGTTGAATCCCCAGTACCTCAAAAAAAAAAAAAAAAAGATTTCCAGAGGGTTAACTAAAACTGCCACATAAGCCATGGAATTCACTTATTCTTACCTTGTTCACTGCCATTTGCACAAATGTTAAGATTGACGTACGCACAAGCAGGACCAGGCAAAGATGATCCTCTGGTGAGTGCAATTTCCAGTTCAGAGCCCTTCAACTGAGCAAATAAGAGCATATGACTAACAAATAAGAGCACTTGACCACAGCGTGCAGCACCATCAAGTAACGTACTGGCTCTTAGTAAGAGCATTAGCTTTTAAAAAGCTGATAAATGTAATCCATTTTCCTTCCTTTTATCCTACTCTCTTTCTTTTTTTTGTTGGCACTGGCGATAGAACCCACAGGCATTCTACCTCTGAGCTACACCCCCAGCCCTTTTTATTTTGTGTTTTGAAACAGGGTCTCATTAGATTGCTAAGAGTCTTGCTAAGTTGCCAAGGCTATTCTTGAACCTGCAATCCTCCTGTCTCGGCCTCCCAAGTACTGGAATTATAGGCGGGTACCACCATATATAGCTAACTCTTCTAGTTTTAGACAAAACAGGCCCACATGGTCATTTTATTTCCTAGCAAACCTCACATACCATCCCAGCTACCTAGTCCATGAGAACTGCTGTGCGAACAGTTCTGCTTTCCCTTCCCCTCTTCTCTTCTGGACTTCCTCTCTCTGACCCCACCCACAACCATTCGGAGCATTATTTTATTTAGAGATTATTATACCAATCTCTACTAGGGGCCAGAAATACCAAGATGTGACTATGTAAGCTTAAACTAGAACCTAATCTGAAATCTTTTAGTAGTTCAAAGGAACTCAAAACTCACTTGTGTTTTTTCTTGAACAAGTATTTTATCTGATGTAGGAACTGGATATGGCTTCAAGGGAGCTTTTATGGTGGCAAATATGAATTCCGTGTGGCTCTCAATAACATTATTCAGGTACCTCCCTTCAGACTTTGCATTATAATATACTGTTATTTCATCAGTTGGAACAAGATTGCACTGAAATCACAAATGGAAGCATATTGTTAGTCAAAGCTTAAGGTACTGTTGAACAAGGACAGATGGTCCCATGCTGAAGTGTGGAAGGGCATGCCTGTTTACCCTTCCTAGCGTAATCTGTAACACACAATTTGCTTTGTGGTCCTCTGTCCACTTTTGGGGGAAGCAGGGCAGGTGTCTTCTAGCACAACCAGCTCCTCATGAATGCTGCAACAAAGGAATGACTGAGGACCTACTCACAAAGCTCTGAACTGGAACAGAGCTCACAAATACCCCCTTTATTTGCTACAGTGGCCTCCTCAGACCCTGATTCACAGGTCTCAGATTCCAGCCTGGGGAAGAGGATGGATGAGAGCCCTCCTAGCTGTCGATGCCTCCTTGGGGTAAAAGCCTCCTGACTCACCTGGCAGGGGCTTGGTGGCCCCTCTGCTCTGTAGGCAATGGGCTCTGTGTGGCTTCTTCAGCTCCCCAATGAGGAAAAACCACCCCACTGTCTCCAGACACAGAAATCTTTCCTCTGACCCATGCACCCTCCCACACTGACTACATGTCTGCCTTCCTCAGACACTCACTGTCTTTTCTCGTTACCTTCTGCACCTGAGAGACCTATCCAGAAGATGATTTTGTGGAAGCCCGAGGGAACAAAGGATGAGAAGGGGCAAGAGTTGGCTGAATGCCTCATGGTCAGAGAAAGAGCTGTATCCAGCCTGCGAGTGAGTAGGGAGGGGAAGACGCCCATTTTCCCTGCAAAGTACAATCTGAATGGACAAATCATTGAATCATTGAACTGAACACTATAATTTATATAACCTGTCACTCTGATCCTCCCAAACAATCAAAACAAAAACAAGTATAGAACAGTTTGTCTTTGACCTGACAAACTGACCTTCTTTCGAAGTTTCTGGATACGATTGATGACTTCCCGAGCCATTCCTTCATCGACCATCGACTGGTCAGGGGTGACGTCTAAGAGAACCAAAGCCTGTGGAAGGAACAGTGCACATCACGACACACAAATAAGAGAGAACACTTCTTTCAAATGCAGCAAAAAAAATGCTGTCTAAAACAAAATCCTGGAATACCTCGGTGGTAGAGTTCTTGCCTAGCATGTATAAAGCCCTGGGTTCCATACCCAGTACTGCCAAACAAACTCTAATGCAATACTATTCATTCACTTAACTGAGCAAAGGAAGTAAAGCTATCCTCCATCTTTGGAAAAAGTGCAACTTTTTCTTCTTTGAGGGTGCTGCTCATAGGAGATGATGTGAGATGCCCTTTAACAAGTCCCTTACATGACTGTCTTTTGTATCTAATAAATAGTATCTTCTAATAATTAAGATTGAGAATCATACTGCCATGGGAGCTGTACACTTCCCACAGCACAAATGAGCAGATTGGAAGCGGCCAACTGTAAGTAATTTGCTTGATCTATGACTCCTCATGATGCATAAGTTTGTATGACTCAAGTCACAAATTCTAGAATGGTCAACAATATTTTCTATATGACTTAGTCTTTTTTTTTTTTTTGCAGAGCTGAGGATTGAACCCAGGGGCATTCTACCTCCGAACTACACTCCCAGCCCTATTTTTATTCTTTATTTTGAAACAGGGTCTCACTAAGTTGCAGAGGCCTAAGTATCTGAGACTGGCCACGAACCTGCGGTCCTCCTGTCTCAGCCTCCCAAGTACTGGGATTATAAGCGTGCGCCACCATGCCCGTCTTATATGACTTAGTTTAAACATGACCTGTTATTCTGTCAGCATGATTCAATCACAGATTCTGAAATGGGCCACAATACTTTTTATATGACCTAAACCTGATCTGTAATACTTTTTATAAGATTTACTTTAAACCTGGTTCATTAAGCAGAGACTTTTCAGGCCCCGACATGCTGTCATCAGGAAAGACTGCCTACTCTAACTGCCTTCCTTCCTAGCTGTCTCCTCCACAGCCCAGAGTTCTGTACATGGAGCACTCTGTCTCTGTGCAAAGGCTTGAGGAGGCTGGCCTTCCTCTATGGAGGTGGCGCTCCACCTCTCCCTGCACGTAGCATATTAAGTACAACAACACTCCAGCACTCTCCTCATCCCACATGGGAAATCGTCCCATTTGGAGAAGTCTGGTCAGGACTGGAGATAACACTGTTATAGCATGACAAAAACAAACACACAAAAAAACAAAAACACTGACCCCCAAATCCAAAAGAGCTTGCATATTCTTTTCATAGAGCATTCTGTGATGACCTCCACTCCCACCCAATTTTGGGCTGGGGACTTCCTTTAACTAAATTCCACCCGATGATTTATCCAGGCAGAATATTAAGACATGCTACTTTTCTTTGTCTACGACACTCATTTCTTGAAGAACTTATTTCTGTGTAACCCAACATGTAGGACAAGTACACTCAGAAATTACAAAATGCTTATTTATGCATTCATAGCACAAATGCATAGGTTAAGGGTCTATCATAGAGAAATTTAATAGAGCCAGACTGAAACGAACAACTAGACAAGCTATCCACATAGGAAAGACAATACTTTCTCCTGTTCTCCTCTTTGTATAGAACCTTCTGAGCTGGGCGTGGTGGCGCATGCTTATAATCCCAAGTACTGAGACCAGAGGATCCAGGTTCGTGGCTAACCTTAGCTACTTAGTGAGGCCCTTCACAACTTAAGTGAGACCCTGTTTCAAAATAAAAAATAAAAAAAATAGGGCTGGGGGTGTAGCTTAGAGGTAGAACGCCCCTGGGTTCAATCCCCAGTACTGCAAAAAAAAAGAACCTTCTGGGGAACAAAACAGTACCTGAGCATCTGAGTGTGCTTCAAATTGCACAGTCCCACCTGTGGCCTGGTCGAAGGTATACATGAGGCGGATATCTTCTTCATGTAGTTCATAGCCTTCCACAACAATGCTCCCTAGGATAGAAGCAGACTCCCATCAGCCTCTCCTCTTTGAGCTGCCCAGCTATGGGTGTATCATGCCCCTTTCTGATGAAAATTTCACAGCAGTAGAGCTGAAGAGGCTATAAATGAGATCATTTCCCCAACTCCTGCCACTGTTGTAGCCATGGATGTGACAAGCTTTCTTCAGTGGACACTATGCTGCCTCAAAGATAGTTAAGTCACCACCAAAGTCTCCCATTTGATATAAACTCCCAGGTCTAAAGTCACAACAAAACTAAGAAGGTGCACCAAGAAGTGAGTCCCTGCCTACACATGGAGCAGATGGTACAATGACAAACAGCGCTCACAGTGAAAGTGGCCTTGGGTCACTCCTCTGGCTGGGTGATGGGCAAGGGATAATTTTAATTTTCTTTTTAAACTATTAGGATTATTTATAATAATGTTTTCAGAAAAAGGAAAAAGTATTATTTAAGAAAAGAATGTGATAAAGCCGGGTATGGTGGTGCACACTTGTAATCCCAGTACTTGGGAGGCTGAGACAGGAGGATCTCAGGTTCGGGGCCAGCCTCAGCAACTTAGTGGGCTCTCTGTAACTTAGTGAGACCTTGTTTCAAAATAAAGGAATGAAATCGGGCTAGGGGTGTAGCTCAGAGGTAGAATGCCCCTGGGTTCCCAGTACCACAGGAAGAGAAGAGGAGAGGAGAAGAGAGGAGGGGAGGGGAGAGGAGGGGAGGGGAGAGGGGAGAGGGGAGAGGGGAGAGAAGAGAGAAGAGAAGAGAGAAGAGAAGAGAGAAGAGAAGAGAGGAGAAGAGAGAAGAGAGAAAAGAAAAGAGAGAAAAGAGAAAAGAGAAAAGGAAAGGAAAAGAGAAAAAGTCCAGCAAGAGCTTAAGTATAAAATCTCCCTTGGCCTGAAAATAGGCACAACACCTACCACTCTTCTGGAATTGCTCCAGCTCCTCGTTGTTCAGCTGCTTGATGGCCATCATCACTGCTTTGAAGGCTCCCTTCAGACGCTTCCCCAGGACCATGTGATCCGGTTCTGCCCTTAGCCGAATGCCATACTTGTTTTTATCTGTAGATAGTGTAACTTTTCGAACATTCAATTCCTGTAGTTAGTACCAAAGAGAAAACAAAATGTGAGCAATGAAAACATGTCTACACAAAGAGATATATTGATGATTATCTTGAGCAGCACTATTTATAAGAGCCCCAAAATAGAAATAATTTAAATGTACATCAACTGTAAGTAGATAAAGAAAATGAAGCACTAATAAATACCAAGTTATATAAACTAGACACAAAAGATGACAAATTGTATAACTCCACTTAGAAAAAATGTCAGAGTAGGATAATCCAGTGACAGAAAATAGATTTGTGATTGCCAGGGAATGGCCAAATCTCAAGGAAAGAAAGATATGTAAATATTTGAGGATTCTGATTCTTTTCAAGGATAATGAAAATGTTATAAAATTGTGGTGATAGAGCCAGGCATGGTGGTGCATGATTGTAATCCCAGTACTTGGGATGCTGAGACAGGAGGATGGCAGGTTCATGGCCTCAACAACCTAGGAAGACCCTGTTTCAAAATAAAAGAATAAAATAGGGCTAGAGTAGAGCTTGAAGGTAGAATGCCTCTGGGTTCCACCCTGACTACCATCCTCCACACACACAAAAATATAGCTATACAACTATGTGTGTGGTAGAGCTCTTGCTTAGCATATGTACACACACTGGTACTTGAGACTGAACCCAGGAAATTCTACCTTGGAGCTATACGCCTAGTCCATTTTACTTTGAAACAGTCTCACTAGGTTGATGCGAGTCTCGCTAAGTTGCTAAAGCTGATCTCCCAATGCACGATCCTCCTGTCTCAGCCTCCCAAGTACTGAGATTATAGGCATGTGCCGTCATGCCTTGATCCCAGCCACTTTTTAAAAACAATTTTTATTTTGAAACAGGGTCTTGCTAAGTTGCTGCAGCTGACCTGAAACCTGTGATCCCTGTTTGAGCCACCCAAGTACTGAGATAGGAATGTGTTAGAAAGCCAGGCCATACCTTTATAAATATTTATGGTATAAAAAATGCTTCTTGTAAGGTTTTTTTGGTACTGGGGATTTAACCCAGGGGCATTCTACCTCCGAGCTACACCCCAGTCCAATTTATTTTCTTTATTTTGAAACTGGGTCTCGCTAGGTTGAGGAGAGTCTCACTACTTGATGAGGCTGTCCTCAAACCTGTGATCCTCCTGTCTCAGCCTCCCAAGGACTGGGATTACAGGCGTGCACCACCACTCCTGGCTTCTTATAAGTTTAATCAAGATAGTTGAGCATAACTGAAAGAGGACTTCCGAATTAAAAATATAAGCTCTATCTCTCAGGGTAAACTCTGCACATGCAATTTTACAGCACTATGATTAATTTATCAATTAACTAGTAGAATCAGTTAATCATAGCATCTCATACCTTGACCATGCTAGGCACTGATAACCAATGCAGCAGGGAATATTGATGGTACAGTAGGAAATATGAAAATGAGGTACTGTGAAACTACAAACTGAGGCAAATAATGAGAACATCCAGTGTGTGTGTGTGTGTGTCTCTCTCTCTCTATCTCTCTCTCTCACTAGGGATGGAACCCAGGGGCAACTGGGTTCCAACTCTGAGCTACAACCCTAGTCTTATTTTATTTTGAAACAGGATCTCATTAAGTTGCAGAGGGTCTCGTGTTCCTGAGGTTGGCCACGAACCTGCAATCCTTCTGTCTCAGCCTCCCAAGTACTAGGATTACAAGTGTGCACCACCACGCCCGGCTTGTCATGATATTTAACCAGAGTAGTTAATCTCTTATAGGTGATCAAGATAATTTTTTTAAAAAAATTATATATAAGCCAGTTGTGAGACCCTGTTTCAAAATAAATAATAAAAAATAGGACTGGGGGTGTAGCTTAGAGGTAGAATGCCCATGGGTTCAATCCACAGTACTGCAAAACAAAACAAAGAAAGAAATGAAATAAAGCTCTTTTAGTGATTAACTGATACTATACACTTTTCACCCCTGGGTTCAATCCCTAGTCCTAAAATAAAAAATTTAAAAAAAAAAAAAAAGGAGGGCTTGAGTTATAGCTCAGAAGTTGAATGATGCCTCGGACTAAATCCCCAGTACCAAAAAACCCCACAAAAGATATACTAGAGTAAAAAAGGCAGTTAAAAACTATCTACTTGACCTTATATATACATAAACCCAAACAGCAGGTATATATGTGAATATACACACGCACATAAGTGTATCTACACATAAAAAACCCAAGCAGCTTTGCCGAGAGGGGAATTGAGATTCCTGGGATAGGAGGGGCAACGAGGGACCCATCTTTTACTGGGCAAATGCCATTCTAGTATTTCACCTATTTATAACCTGTGTGTAGTCACTTGTTATTCGCATCACTGGGAGGAACAAAAGTTTTTAATTATCAAAAGTACTTTGGGGTAAGTATGAAAGGTAAAGAAACTCAATGATCTTGAAATATGTTTTAAAGAATTACTATTATATATTATGAAAACTCAAGATGATTCCAAGTAAAGTGTAAAGTTTCATGGCTGATGATAGTTGTTATATATGTACTAATTTACAAAAGAAAAAGAACTTCAATGAGGAATATTCATCAAAATAATCTTCTCAAGCTGGGCATGGTGGCGCACGCTTGTAATCCCAGTACTTGGGAGGCTGAGACCAGAGGATCCAGGTTCGCGGCCAGCCTCAGCTACTTAGTGAGGCCCTCCGCAACTTAGTGAGACCCTATTTCAAAATAAAAAATAAAAAATAGGGCTGGGGGTGTAGCTCGGAGGTAGAATGTCCCTGGGTTCCATCCCTAGTACCACACACAAAAAAAAATCTTCTTAAAGAAAAAAACTTATTTGGATCCAAAATAAATCATCTACCTTACCTCAAGGATATACTTTTCCAAAGACTTGATATCATTAAGAGCTTCTGGATCCTGATGGATAACCACAATTTCTTTCAAAGGATACTAGGAGGAAAAAGGAGAGGAAAGTTGATTAAGTAGCCAGTTCTCTCACCAGAAGAAAAATGGGACAATGTTTGTCTGAATCTTCAACTCCAGACTAGTTGTCTGAACTAACACCTTCAATGCAAAAAGGAAAGAAAAATTGTCTATTGCAGAAAGCTCTCCATATTAAGAGGGCATTCCCAAGACAATTATTTAGGTCTGTGCCATGCAAAATCTAAATAAAATTTCAAACCTTTATAGGAATAGTCTTGCGGTCTCGGATCACCCGCCCAAGTTCAATCACGGACTGCATTCTAGATACTGCACTCTCGGTTTTCTTGTCAATCAGTTCCACTCTGATTTGTAGAGGTAGAAAAATGGATGAAATTAAATTTAAAAGGTGAGATCCAAAGTAGGCATGCTTAAGTGTGGAAGAGGGTCAAACTAGAGAAGGGATGGAGTAGCTAGGCCTCCCAGTGAGGCACCTGGGGAAGGACACCAACTGGTCCTGCCTTAGGGAACACACTATGGGCTCTCCAGGTGTCCTAAGGGGTGTGTCCACACTCCACCAGCCACAGCTCTACAGAGGAGTTGTACACTAAGCATCCCACCTATTGTTTATTCAAGTGGGCCCCATTCTGCAGCTTGAGGAGCAGCTCATGTCAGCTTAGGTGGGAAGAGGGGCACAGAGGGGCTGGGGCAGAGAAATTCTTGCTCTATTACTTCCCTGGGAGCTTGGATCCCCACATGCTCTGGAATCTCTCTATTCCATGTATTTATCTGTATTTGATTCCTACCGAACACGAGGCAACATGAGGTAGTGGATGCTGAGTGTGTCCTTGTCCTGGACAGAAGCAGGGTCAATCAGCATCTTTAGATTCTGGTACATCAATTCAGTGAGAAATGGTGTGTAAGGAGCCTGTACGAGAATAGAGGACATTATGTCATTCATACATTGCTATCATCAGCTGATCTCACACTGAGAAACAGCAACTAAATATTTTAGAGAATGATAGTCATATGCACAGACATGAGCATGAAGTTAATAAACATATCCTATAAAAGAGAAAGAACTTCATTATTCATGAAGCATAGCAGTAGGGCTAAAGCCAGCAGAGCCCAAACATCACTAGATCTCTGGAAAAAGTCCCCAAACCAGGAAGCCTGACCAAGAATCAGTGAAGTCAATATGCACCAAGGACTGAAGAGCCCAATTCTCAGAAACCTTGCCTGTAACTGGGGAAAACACCACCTGCCTACAGCATGCAGAAGAATGGGGTCAGTCATGGAAGGCACCAGGCACAGGACCTCACACAAGGCAGATGCTCCTTCAGTGATGTTACAGAATGAATGGGAGGATAACATTACATTGGAGTAGCACAACAAAATACAGGAAATTAAAGCTGGACCCTTCTCATATGTGTAACATTTAATCCATATTTTAACTGATAGGGACACATTTCAATTACTTGCGCATTTTTTTCTCAAAGTTAAGTTGAGGATGTTGTCTGTGATGTATTTGTTCCATTACATGTGTTTAGGAACAATCCACATTAAGAGAAGGTATGTCTTAGCTCCAATTACAGATCCTTGTGTAGATGCAAGGTTCCTTACCTGACCTGGCCTACCAAAGACTTTAAGAATCTTGGCCGGGCGTGGTGGCGCACGCTTGTAATCCCAGTACTTTGGGAGGCGGAGACCAGAGGATCCGGGTTTGCGGCCAGCCTCAGCTCTCTCTCTCTCTCTCTACTTAGTGAGGCCCTCCGCAACTTCGTGAGACCCGGTTTCAAAATAAAGTATAAAAAATAGGGCCAGGGGTGTAGCGCGGAGGTAGAATAATGCCCCTGGGTTCAATCCCCGGTACCGCAAAAAAAAAAAAAAAAAAAGAATCTAGCCCTCACTCGACATATATGAGCTAACAAGAATTCTGAAAAGGAACTGGAGATATACGCTGTTTTAATACTTTACCACGTACATATAAGCAGAAGACACTGCAGCAGAAGGGCACCACACTAGCCACAGAGCTTTAGGAAGAAGCATCTTACCATCAGTCTGCACAGAGAGAGCAGGACACTAAACAAGGTCTCCAGGGCCATAACACAATCCTCCATTCCGTTTTCACCCTAGTGAATAAAAAAGAAGCAAACATTAAACTGCTAAAAAAAAAAGGCAAGAGGATCACAGGTTCAAAGCCAGCATCAAAAACTTAGTGAGGCCCTCAGCAATTTAGCAAGACCCTGTTTCCAAATAAAAAATAAAATAGGGCTGGAGTGTAGCTTGGAGGTAGAATGCCCCTGGGCTGAATCCCCAGCACCAAAAAACAAAAAACAAAAAAATAGAGGGAACCCATAGAGAGCATGAGATAAAAAAAGAAATGGCCATGGCCACTGGCCACCTAGGGCATGGCCATCCATCATAGTGGCCTTGCAGGACAGCAAGGTAGACAGAACAGGATGTGTATCTGCCGTCTCCCCTCTGAGGCCAAACACACAGGGAGTGGCTTTGTCACTGGGCGGTGAAGACTGACTGTGAACCTGAAGGCTGGGGTAGAACAGATTCACATGCAACACACAGAAACAGCTGCCAACAGAAAACTTTAAAGTACCTTTAGGTATGATCTTTTCCTTTATTTATATATTTTTTAAATTTGTGGTACTAGGCATTGATCCTAGGGGGATTCTATCCCGAGCTATACCCCTGGCACTTTTTTAATTTTTTGTTTTGAAACAGGGTCTCAACAGGTTGCTGAGGCTGTCCTCAAACCTGTGATCCTCCTGTCTCAGCCTCCCAAGTATTGGGATTACAGGTATAATCCCATCATGCTCGGCTTGATTTCTTACTTTAAAAAAGAAGTATAGAGCCGGGTGTGGTGGCACACGCTTGTAATTCCAGTACTTGGGAGGCTGAGACCAGACGATCTGGGTTCACGGCCAGCCTCAGCTACTTAGTGAGGCCCGCCACAACTTAGTGAGACCCTGTTTCAAAATAAAGAATAAAAAGCCGGGCGTGGTGGCACACGCTTGTAATCCCAGTACT
>PVJS01055937.1:0-12503 GCA_004027185.1 Glis glis
TTCTACCTCCGCGCTATACCCCCGGCCCTATTTTTTTTATACTTTATTTTGAAACCGGGTCTCACGAAGTTGCGGAGGCCTCACTAGGTAGAGAGAGAGAGAGAGAGAGAGAGAGACAGAGAGAGAGAGAGCGAGCTGAGGCTGGCTGTGAACCCGGATCCTCCGGTCTCCGCCTCCCAAAGTACTGGGATTACAAGCATGCGCCACCATGCCCGGCTGCCACTGCCTTCTAAAACCAGTGCAGAGCTTCCTGCTGCACAGGAGAGTGGGAAGGATAAAGAGTGCGTGCGTGTGTGCCTGCGTGCCTGCGTGCCTGTGTGTGTGCGTGTGTGTGCATGTAAGAGAGAGACAGAGACTCAGAAAAAGAGAGAAAGATGGTGCTCTTAACAGTGTCCAAGTGTGGAAGGAAGAGAATTAGGAAAAGGGAAATCAAAATCCCCTTGAAAGCTCCACCTACAGCAAACTCAGCCATGCCATTAACCATCGTCCAAGCAGTTCAGCCCTCTCTTTTTGGGTGCAGGGATGGCAGAGGAGAGAGGGCAGAACCATTGGCTATTAGTCTGATTCGGTCATGGGACGGAGGTAGAAAAGAAGCCCGGAACAATCCCAAGGTTAGTAATATCCGTCCAATAGAGAAGTTCATAACTCAGTGAGATTTGAGGTTTTCAAAAAATACTTTTTCAGCCTTGTAACTTTTATTTCTTTAGATTCCTGAAATATAATTTAATTTTTTCCCCAGCACTAGAAATCTAATCTCAAGGAAGATACACTCATATTTTACTCATCCCCTCAATACTCACTGAGAACAACACTTAGTTCTTTGATGGGTATAAAGTGGAATTAAGATGGAATCTTCCCTTGAAGGAATTTGCATTTTAGCTGACATTGTCAAAAGTAACTAGAATATAAACTATAAAGTGAAAAGTGCCATAAAATATGCATAGCTCAAAGACACTGAGAGTTTAGGAAAAAAAAATAAAGATTTTTTAAAAAGAGATTTCACTATGCTTATGACCTTTTAGATATTCCAAATGGAACTCATGGAATAACTCTTTTGATGAGAAAAAAAAGCAGATAAGAAATTTATACCTGCATGATTCACATATTGATGTATCTGTTCCAAAGCACTAAGACTAATTACAAATTTTGTTTCATGACTGCAATTAGCCTGTAAAAAGATGGGCATCCATTAACATAGTTTGGTAGTATAATGACAAGCAATTAGTTATAATTGTTCTATTGTGGAAAGAAATAATAATTGAAAGTGGGTGGCTTCTGAGAGAAATGAAAAAGAAGCTTTCTAACTTAAATTTTAAAATTTGGTGCAGGAGATTCATTTTAGGAATCTTCTACTTGATGAAAATAAAATTCTTGGATTGGTTCTTTCTAGTTCGCATTTTCCTACTGTTCCTCCATTCTCCTCACCCACCAGAGACCTCATTCCCCTATTTACATTTCCACTGTAATAAAAGACAAAGTATCAGGGTACTTTCAAGAACCTAGAAGCTCATATGTCCATATATGAAGGTATCACTGCCAATCTCACTAACATGTCAGGAGGGAGGGGGGAGCAGGGTGGGTTGCAGAGGGAAAGACAGCAAGTGCTGTGTGCATGTATGTTTGTATCACTTTGAATCTCACTATGATGTATAATTACAATGCACCAATAAAAGTATACAAATAAAAGAACACAGAAGCTGAGAAAAAGTCTCTAGAAGATAGAATTATAAAAATTTGGTAAATCTGAACAATTATTTGGAAGTTGAAAAAGGCAGATATCAGCTCAATATAAGGAGGAACCCCCTAAAAATTGGGATGGACCAACAGTAGTTTTCTTAGGTATATCTAATAACTAAATCTGTTCAAACGTGAACTGGAAAATCCTTTATTAGATATTGTAGAGTTGATAGAGCATTCAGTGGAGCCAGTGAGGACCTGGATCAGCTGGTATGTTTTCTTCACGCACTGAATGAGCTTCTGTCATTGAAATGATTCTCTAACAAAGGAGTTATTTGCATTAGGCCCCTCTCTCAGAAATTGTAGCACCTGCACTATTTAATTCGGAAACTGTTTTGAACTGAGTCATCCAGATAATCAAGAACGTGCACACATGTGCCTTTCAGGGGAGGAATAAATTGGGACAGAAAATTAGATATGTGATGCTAAATGGCATCGATGGAACTACACCCAGCTCCCATTGAGTTAGATTGTGGCAGAAGCCAGCCATCTTTGTTATGTATGCACAGATACAACTATATAGCTGATAAAAATATTTTCCAACACAGTGTGACTTCAGGTATGCTAAGGCCATAGCAAAGAGCCACCCAGGTCTCTGGGCATTTTGGAAGATATGAGTAAGTATTATGAAGGTCAAGTGAGCAGACATGTTTGAAATGATAGCACTGCCATCACTAGATACGCCACCACTGAGCACTGGAGCGGTCACTGCTCCAGTGCGTAGAGAAACTAAATCTGGTGTCTGATATTACTCAGTTCATAGGCCGTTATCTATTCAGATCCCCTCTGCCATAGACAGACAACAGCAACTTAAACCAACCCCTCTGGCCATAGAACCTGTACCTGTTGAGATTAGAATATGAGACTTCAACCTCAACACAGGCTATCTCTTAGGAATAGTGTGATACATTCTGAGACCTTTACCAGCGATTTCACCATTCTTCAGAACTCAGAGCTCAGTGCAGCAACCCAGCAGTTAGAATGTTTGTCTCAGTCAACATTCTCACTGCTGTAATCCAAAACAACTGACCTCACAATGTAGAGGAGGGTTTACTTCCTCACAGTTTTTAGGATTTGGGGGTTGAGTCCATGTCAAATAGGGTCTGCAGGCTCAGAGCATGGAGGCAGGACGCAGAGGGAGAGCAAAGGCTCTGTTCTCACGTCATGGAGACTGGAAGCAAGGGAATTCAAAGACAAAGGCACAGTCCCTAAGACCATACCCCCAGGGACCCACCATTTCCAGTCACACCCCACCTGCCTAGGTTACCACCCAGTAAATCCAGTAAAATGGATTTATCCACCAATGTGATTACAACCCTGTATTAACTCTGAACATTAATACATGAGCTCTTCAGGGGATGTTCTATATCTAATCATAATAATGTTTTGCCTGCAAATAATAGGAAACCCAGTTCAAACAAGCTTAAAGAATAAAACAATTATTGGCTGTCATGACTCCCAATTTTTCACGCCCTCATAATTTTTATTTCTAATACTCTTGCATTAATTAAGGTTTTTAATACATTTCACCTAAACTCTTCCAGCTATGTCCTTCCTGGTAATTCTGCCAACCATTAATGGTTTCCTACAATAGCTATATATCCATTCATTCAACATTTTGAGTGCTTACTATGCTATTGGGGGTTTGGGGGAAGCATGTCATTGAATAAAGTACATTGCAGTCCCTAAATTTATGGAGCTGTGTTAATTGGGAGACGTGAGGCATTGGGGCAGCATCATGAAATCCTGAGGCTTATAACAGATTTCCCTTGCTACATGTCTTCCATAGGACGAGTATGGCTCCGCTTGCCATCATGTTCACCGCTGGCCCCGTGCTGGTGGAGTAGCCTTTATCTGTAACTAGCCCCCATGTATGTTACAAAGAAAGAAAGAATGACATGGTACAAACTTGTTCTCAGAACTTCTGCCTGCCAGCAACCTACATCACACTCATATTTCACTTGCCAAAGCAAGCTGTTTGACATGTCTGACTTCAGGGAGTAGTGGAAATATGCGCCTCTTCCAGGGAAGGCAAGTGGGTATCGGTGAAGAGTGAGACAATTAGCCACTTGACCTTGAAATTTAGAACAGAGATAAGCAAACTACATCCTGCTATGTTTTTGTAAATAAAGTTTTATTAGGACATAGCCACGCTCATACATTCGCACATTGTCTATAGTTGCTTTTGCAATACAATGACTGAGGTGAGTACTTGTGACAGAAACCATAGAGACAACAAAATCTAAAACATTTACTATCTAGTCCTTTACAGAAAATATTTTCTTACCCTGATTTAGAGAGGTACATATGTGTGTGTGTGTGTGTGTGTGTGTGTGTGTGTGTGTATGCATACACATACACATGCACATACATATACATAAACATATACATAGCATTTAATACATATATATGATTTAAACTGCAATATTTAATCATACATAGCAATGGTGATTGTTTTCTTCTTATACAGATTGCATTAAGATATGATACATATTTTTGAAAAGGTACTAGGTTCTGGTGGTGAACAACCTTCTGGTAGCTTCAAGATCCCATCCAGTATTTTTAAGTTTTGAAAACAGGAGAATACTCTAAAGCAAAGTTAAAAAAAAAGCGAAGTTAAAAAAAAGTAACTATATTGAAAAAAAGCATTTTATTTCACTTACTCTTTATAAATGAATGGACTCTGCCTATTTTGAGAAGAAAGATGAGTAGCTATCACTTTATTCTATTTTCCTTATCTTTGCAGTGGGGTTGAAATGAAGCATGAGTCATGTTCATTGAGCTGATGACCCTGCCATAGTTTGCCCGCTCAAAGATCTAATAGATCTTTCAGCAGATGGTAAGTATTGATCAGAGAAGTGAGACTGTATGCAATCTGTTTTTGTAAGAGAATTTTGTTCCAGTTTTTACAAAGTCCTATAAGAAAAAAAAATCAATGAGTGGATTTAGCCAACTAACCATAAGAGAAAGAATGAAATCATGATAAATGTGCCCATTATAAAGTTAAAAGTTTTAAGAGAGAGAGAGAGAGAGGAAGAAAGTGTAGAGCAAGCCCATGTTGTTTAGTGACAGGAGTGATGGGGATATAAAGGAGAGGCTGGGTAATAAAATTGTGCTGACTTATTTTCTCTTAACAGAGAGCACTTTTGAAGCTCATATTTCAAATTAAGAGAGTCACTTCCAGGTTAAGGAAGAGATTCTTTGGATCAACTCATTTAAACAGTAGTCATATATGTAGCAGTATATAAAGCAGCATTTAGTGGACAGTTTTCCCAGATCTGGGAATCTGAGGGCTCAGACTGGAGGAGTCTATGGCTGGATGCGCTGGATGGAAGACGCTGAAACCTTCCGTGGATATGCTAAGTCAGCTAGTGATAGTGCTAACCTCCCTAAAGCTCCCTCTGTCTGTCTGATTTTCTTAGAGCTACTGCTTTCTGTGCATTAATTATCTCATTGAATCCTCATAGCAACCCCATCAGGTTTATTTTTATTCCTCATTTTTAGTAACTTATGGAAGATCATAAAGCCTTGGAGGTGACAGAGAAAAGATTAAAATCTATATTTTCTGGCTCCAATGTTCAGACTAGCTGGCAGAAATTCCTAACTGCTCTTATTTTTAAAACATCAAGCTATGGTGAAATAAGATCATGCTGACTTCTGGAAAATGGTAGAGAAGATAACCGGTGGATGTTCCAGGAAATAGAGGGACGCTTTACTTACTGGGACTGCACTAGTAGCTCCATCATAAGTCCTTTCTCTTTTGAATTGTGCTGTCTTCTTGTTGGAGGATGTGAAACAAAGGAATAAGGGCAAGACAGTCACAATTCTAGGTGGCAATGATCAAGAAAAGTGACACTTAAAAAGATTCTGATCACTGGAGGTCTGGCCCAAATCCTCTGCACTGATACCCAGTGACAATAGGAATGCTGTTATAGTCTTCAAAGTATTGATTATTAACTTGTTAACTGAGCCCAAATTTGATGAACTTGGAACTTCAGCTTAGCTGCTGGGCACGAGTAGAAGCTTAAGTTCTCTCCTCGTGTTTAAAATGACCGCATCTTTCTGTTCAGAGCAAACCCATGCTACCTAAGTCAACAGAGTCTGCCTTTTTATAGCTTAAAAGCCAATGTGCATCCATCTTGGACCCAATCCAATGGAGTTAATACTGGAAAAGTAGGAGAACTTCATTTTGTCCCTCATTCTCATATAACTTTATATCACATCATGAATTCTGTGATATAATTATAGTGAGTCCTTAGGGCATATCAGATTTCAGACAATCTTAACACCACTATTGTAAGGCCTTCTTTGAAGGGAGCCAAGTGACTGAATTGAGACTAAAATCCTTTATAAAATCCCACATATAAATTAACAAAACTGAAATATAATGCTCTAAGTTATCCTCATAGCCGGGAACGTGCTTTCTTATGAATGATGTTGAAATGTCCGGCTAAACCTCCTCTGACTGCAGGAAATATAATTTTAAACTTCAAAACATCATTATGGTTAAATATTAGTTTAATATTAAAGCAACTGTGCTGCCAGTTTTCACTGTTATGTAAAAACAATTTGAGAATTTATGATCACAGACATGAAATTGTGCTTTCAGACTACAGTCACGGGGGAGACAACTGTAGTAATGAGATTTATGTAGTAACCGCAGAGATTAGAATTTTCATTTTGACAATTTGTCATTGTACATCAGGAATTGAAGAGTCTAACATTGTATAAGCTCTGGACTACAGTTGCTGTCATGGGAAAATGGCAGAATAGCAGTGGGAGAAAGGAAAATGGTAAGAACTACATTTTTATTGAAAATGGATGTAGATGAAGGAACAGGAATAGACTGACCCTAGAGATGATTACCCTTTGCAGGAAAGGAATCTCCTGAGAACTGAAGTGACCTGCAGTCAGATGGGGACAAATATAAGTTTTGAATTCTATTGTTTGTTTTGTTTTTTTTTAATACCCACAAATGCACTAATAATGGGGCTGGAAATTAGCTGGAGATAAATAGGTAGGTATTTTACTTGGTGCACAATCCAAGGTTGTTTAGATTTTTTATCATTGAGAATGTTCCCAATAGTGACAAGGTAATAAATGGTTTCTTCTTGGCAGGTTTTTGAGCTCTTTCAACCACTGCAGTAGATTGATTCAATTACTTCTCTGGATTCTCTTAATGGTGCTTTTGTGGACCAAAGGAGTGAAAATAAAATCAGAGAATAAAGAATTTATAAGATTGTCACATAGAACTTGATAGAAATCTATATTTAGGAAAATTTAAAAGATATTATATCTATTAAACATATGAGAGAAAATGATAGAAATTGCAAGCCTAAACTGAAGCACATGTTTGTATATGTATAGTCACAAGAGGAGCCTAAAATCTGTACAGCAATAATAAGTTCACCAAGAGAAAAGAGTGCATTAAAGATTTAAAAAAGAATAAATATTGGTCCAAAGTTCTTAAAATGGTATTAAAAGCATGAAGTGTTAGACACACAGTAAATATGATAAATATTACTAATTTAAGCAAGAGAGGAAAAATATATAATATGATTAAAAGTATATTATGTAATGTGACTTAAGGCATTGGGGACCTTACCGTTTCCTGTAATTTTGGTGAAACTCACAAGGGTTCCTCTTGAGTACATGGGATTTTAATGGAGCATACTGTAAACTGTAAAAATCACATCAAGGCCAGCCAGTGATATTCTCTAAACATGTGATTTGTAAAAGATGAGAAATACTTATCTTAAATATTAAGAGAAGATAAGCAGGGTAGGTGAGATGGTAAGCTTGCTACACACAGGGAGCTCTTTCTTTTCAAATGTAGATGTTGGTTATCTAGCAGTTTTTGGCTCATGATGAATCCTCTCTATAGGTCCTGAATGAAAGAGTGCATAGCTGCATATAATCTCCTTGATGTAAAAGTGTATATAAGGAAATAAAATAATTTGTGAAGAATAATGCCTCTAAGGAATGAAATTGTTGCCTTTTTTTCTACTTTTCTGTACTTAAAAAATTCTATATTGAGTTTTGGGCATGGTGGCACACGCTTGTAATCCCAGTACTTGGGAGGTGGACACCAGAGGATCCGGGTTCGCGGCCAGCCTCAGCTACTTAGTGAGGCCCTCCCCAATTTCGTGAGACCCGGTTTCAAAATAAAGTATAAAAAATAGGGCCGGGGGTGTAGCTCGGAGGTAGAATCCCCCTGGGTTCAATTCCCAGTACCGTAAAAAAAAATAATTCTATATTGAGAAAATATCATTTTAAATCAGAAAAACGACTTTTTAGATAAAAGAAAACTAAAAATACCTTTAGGGGAAATAAAGTATTCTAGGTCTTTAAGTTCAATACATTTTCCTTATAGATAATGTTTCTCAATATTTTTGCCTTGAAACCATAATTGTACAAGATTGTGAATGGAGAAAATAATTCAAAATCTAGCACTGGTACTTCGCCTTAAGGAAAATTTCTTTATGAATAAGTTGGGATACAATTCCATGAGATAAACACAGAGTGCTTATTTGTAGGCCTTGGGCACTGGGTAAATAATAATTGCTAATGGTAAAATAGGGCTATAAATAGGGAGAATCACAACATGGAGGCACGTAAAAAAAAATTCAGCTAGAACTCACCCAGATTTTATGTCATTTTTTCTCTCTACTATTTTAATTTTCCCTCCAATCCGTCTCCAAGTGCACATTTTGTATAGTCCTGTCCAATCTTGGGTAACGTTTGACTTCTACTCTATTGTAGCTTACAGTTCTTAGGAGCACCTCGGTATTGTGACAACTTCTAACTCCTCTGAGGTGTTCTTTTCTTGTTTACCACTCATGCGCTCTCTTTTCAATGTTTTCCCTCTTAACCTCTCATCTCTCAGAGTTACCCCATCATGGATGGCACCCACCAGGCAGTAGGATGTGATGGGGGTGGAGGTGGGCACAAACTTAGGGCCAATGACACAAATTTTGGGGGAACAGGCTATAAACATGCATGCAGCAATTTTTTTTCTTCTTTGATATATCATCTTGGAAATTGCAAAGCTTGAATTGCAATTGTATAATTTTATATTGTAAGTCTTATTTCTGAAGAAAATAAAAGCTGAGAGAATGTATCTAGAGAACACTGAAACTGGGTCAAGACTTTTAATGATTGTGGGGGTGGATTTTTCTGATTTTTTGTTTTTAATTGCAAAGATTCCAAGAGTCTATGAATCTGAATCATGTCAAGTTCAAATATCTTAAGTAAATGATCTTCTAGTTCAATTTTTCTAAAGCATGCTATGGGCATATATGACCATTAAAATATTTTTGTTGTATGTTCATTTCAATGTGTACTAGAATATCAAGTGATACTAATTTTTAAAAGTTATGGTAAAGTTTCTTTTCAAATTTTTATTTAGGTATTCTATTCTATTCTATTCTATTCTATTCTATTCTATTCTATTCTATTTTTACAGTACTGGGGATGGAACCCAGGGGCATTCTACCTCCGAGCTACACCCCCAGCCCTTTTTTTTTAATTCTTTATTTTTGAAACAGGGTCTCACTAAGTTGTGGAGGGCCTCACTAAGTAGCTGAGGCTGGCCAAGAACCCAGATCCTCCGGTCTCAGTCAGCCTCCCAAGTACTGGGATTACAAGCGTGTGCCACCACGCCCGGCTTATTTAGGTATTTTAAAAATAGTTATTTAAAAAGAGCAAAGGTAAATTCAAATGCAGTGCAAGTAATCTAAAGTTTCAAAGGGACTTTGAAAATGACTGAAGGTGGGAATGGATATCTAGGTGCACTGCATATACTGGTGCATCTTCTGTCTGCCCAGCTGTTGCCCCTACCTGCAGCTGTGCTGGGCTCTTCCTATAGCCCTGTCTCAGTCCAGGATGATAGACCTATATTAATTGCTCTGTATTTACCTTTCCTTTTTGTGGTGAGATTTCTCCCATCACCAAATTCACCCCTGAGGACCTCAGTCTGCCTCTCATTGCTTCCAAAGCTTACTCCACCTACCCATTCTGCCTGGCCCAGCACATGGCAGCTCTCTACAAAAGGTGTCCGCAAGCAGCCCTAAGCAGAGAAGCAGAATGTCTCTAAAGCAGGAGTTTGGGATCTTTGGGTAACCAAGCATCCAAAATATTTTTTAAAAATTTTAGTCTGTTTCTGTCACTAATCTGATCACCAACCTTCTCCCCGCATTAGAATGTAACCCTGAAGCAAATCATCTCATCAACTACCTTGTAGATTCTCTTGCCTTAGTGCTCAATAAATATGGCTAACTAAAAATTATCTCACAACTATAGTGCATAGGTCATGGAATTGCATTTTCCAATTTACAACACAAGGAAAATGGCAAGATTTTCCGCTCACAGTTTTCATGACAACAAATCACTTGCCTAACAATTGGAAATCTATTTATTTGGTAAAGGATAGATTTTTCCCTTTACAGTGTGACATTTTATTATGCAAATTTTTCTTGTTACCTTGCCCTGTAAGTCACTTTGGAACAAAGTACCACTTTTAAGACCTGACCACATAAGGGGAGACACAACATAGGACAGTGGGGACATATATTCAAATAGCAAAGGTGTAACTGTGATGTGGCAGCTGGGTACCTTGGCAATCTTATGGCACTTAAATCCACCAGTGAATTATCCACTAGCCAGAGGGTTTCAACTCAAATTAGTCTTCTAAGAATCTTGTTAAAATTTTCAATTTGATAAGTGTCCCCAAGTCCTGAAATGAAAATGTTCAAAATCTGAAGGAAAAACAAATAAAAATAAATAAGTAAATTTTTGTTAATTTTTTAAAGTATTTATTAATTTAAAATGTATTGCATATATTATTTAAACTATTGGTTTTCATTTCTCTCTCTTTGTCCTCCATAATACTCATCTATCCAAACACAATTGTGCTGCAGGATTCTCAAGACCAGAGAGCTCTTGATCAGAATTACTAATAGGCAAACAAGGTGTTCAGGAGCAGAAGCGGGAAAAGATAGGACTCGCAAACAGATTCTGACATTGTTTCGGGGTGCACAGTGGAGGGGATGAGTGCGAATTACTGGTTTGAATGATCAGTTATCATTATCCTAACTTGGAAATACTCAGAAATCATATAAAAATTTCAAGTAAGATACTATCATTTAAAAGATGAAAACTGTGATTTTGTTTTAAAGCAACTAGGGATACATACTGAAAAATGCCTGCATACTGCAAAGATAGCGTTTTTTTAACTTTTTTTTTTTTTGCGGTACTGGGGATTGAACCCAGGGGCATTCTACCTCCGAGCTACACCCCCAGCCCTATTTTTTTTACTTTATTTTGAAACCTCCGCAACCTCCCTCACTAAGTAGCTGAAGCTGGCCATGAACCCGGATCCTCCATTCTCCGCCTCCCAAGTACTAACTTTTTTTTTTCTTAGTGCATTGTAATCATACATCTTGATGAGATTCAGGGTGGTAGAGGCATGCATGCACAGCACTCATTGAACCTTCCCCCAATTCCCACCCTATAGCTTCCCCCTCCCCTCCTTCCTGTGCTCAGCACAGTGATTGACTTTGACAAGTTTGTGTATGTACATCATGTGCATTGAGGTGTTTCCCTCTCCCCCTCCCATCTCGCTCAGGTCACCTTCTTCATTCATCGAAGGTTTTTCCTCTTTTGTCTGGAGTCCCTCCTATGTCCCATTTTCTCCCTAGCTTCTGCATACTAGGGAGAACATCCTACTTTTCACTTTTTGTGACTGACTAATCTCACTTAGCATAATGTTCTCCAGTTCCATCCATTTCCCTGAAAATGACATAATTTTGTTCTTCTTTATGGCTGAATAAAATTCCATTGTGTACATAGCCCATAGTTTTGTAATCCACTCATCTGTTGATGGACATCTCTGCTGGTTCCATAGTTTGGCAATTGTGAATTGTGCAGTTATAAACATAGATATGCATGCATTACTATGGTAATTTGGTTTCCATTCTTTTGGGTAGACACCCAGAAGTGGTATAGCTGGGTCATTCCCATTCTTCTGAGGATCCTCCACACCATTTTTCAAAGTGGTTGCACTAATTTGCAATCCCACCAAGAGTGTATTAGAGTTCCTACTTCTCCACATCTTTGCCAGCATTTGTTGTTGTTTGTGTTTTTAATAATTGCCATTATAATTAGGGTTAGGTGAAATGCCAGGATAGTTTTGATTTGCATCTCTCTGATTGCTAATGATGTTGAACATTTTTCAATGCATTTATTGGCCATTTGTATTTTTTTAACTTTTAACATCAGTGAATTTTGATGTAAAGACGTTAAAACCACTCTTGGTGTTAACATCGCCCTTGTAAACTCTCTTCCTAAAAGTCAACTTAACTTTTTTGTTCATATTTTACCACTAGTTGCTGCTCATAAAATCTATTGAATAAAACGACAATCCCTTTATTAAAAATTTGAAGCACAATAATTTATTATTTAAAGAAATATATATGCCTATCTTTAAGAAGATTAAAGCCTTGATGTTTTTAGATATTATATATTAACATTATAAAATTTGATACTTGAAGTTCTTTTCTAAATGTATAATAGGTCTTCATTTTATTTTATTTTATTTTATTTTATTTTATTTATTTATTTTTTTGCGGTACCGGGGATTGAACCCAGGGGCATTCTACCTCCGCGCTACACCCCCAGCCCTATTTTTTATACTTTATTTTGAAACCGGGTCTCACGAAGTTGTGGAGGGCCTCACTAAGGAGAGAGAGAGAGAGAGAGAGAGAGAG
>PVJS01055938.1:0-12502 GCA_004027185.1 Glis glis
AAGGCGTTTGGCGCTTTTTACTTTCCTCTGTTTTGTCTTCTGGCTCTGATTTCGTCGCGTTTCAAACTTTTCGTTGTTTATTTCAAGTTTGTGTTGCTTTTCATCTGTGGAGAGGTTGCTTTCACAGCGAATGAGGTGTGCGTCTCAGAGAGATCATAGCGTGGTGTCTCCCTTGGACGCCATCTTGGATCCTATCCCCAATAGTAAGGCATTTGAGCTAGCTTTATACTCTCTTTCTGTTCTGGATAAAGAGATGGTTGTATGTTTCTGGTACTCTGTGAAAATTATTTGACATGATTAAAAATAATTGTTATAATTTATAGTTTGCTTTTGATACTTATTTTCAGGGATCCCCCTTTTTTCTCCCTACCTTTTTCCTTTAATAACTTTTGAAGCTTTTCTATTTTCATCTTCCCTCTCTCTTTACTTTTTTTTTTCCTCTTTTATATTTTTGCCTCCCTCCTTGGTCATCCACCCATCTGTCAGAAAGACATGAAAAATAGAATTAAATTTATGGGAAAATTAATTTGAACTTGTGGGAAGTGTGTACCACAGAATACTATTTTAATGACATACAACTTAATTTTGATTACAGAGTATGTAATAAAAAATGTTGAGTGTTTAATAAAAACTGTTGCTTGGTGATGGGTGCATTGGTACACACCTATAATCCCAGTGACTCAGCAAGCTGAGGCAGTAGGATTGCAAGTTTGAGGCCAGCCTGGGCAACTTAGCAAGACCCTTTCTCAAAAATAAAAAATAAAAAGGGCTGTGTGTGGTTGCGCACACTTGTAATCCCAGTACTTGGGAGGCTGAGACAGGAGGATCCAGGTTCACGGCCAGCCTCAGCTACTTAGTGAGGTCCTCCGCAACTTAGTGAGACCGTGTTTCAAAATAAAGAATAAAAAATAGGGATGGGGGTGTAGCTCAGAGGTAGAATGCCCCTGGGTTCAATCCTCAGTACCAAAATAATTAAATAAGTAAATGAATGAATGATTAAATGGCTGGGGATGCAGCTCAGTGTAGAGCACCCCTGGATTCAGTCCCCAGTACAGCTAGATACTACCTTGGTTCATAATGCCATTTAATTAACAGATCAGTTGTTTATATTAAGGAATGTTTTAAACATACTTTAAAAGGTTGATTTCTAAAGATGCTTAAATATTTTCCTGTAATCTTATATGCTTTATTCGTTCACTATATCATAACACTTTTAAAACATTTGGCATAGTCTTTGGATTATTAATTACCAATTAGTAGCATCAGTAGATTTATTATGAAACATTGATTCCTCCTGTGAGCAAGTAGAGTCCTACTTTTCCTATTTATTTTCTTATATCACAGGACAGGTTCCTACTAGTATACTATAAAATCAAGTTAAGTCAATAACAGAGAATAAAGTATTGTTAAGAAACAATATACTTTTAGAGCCAAGAACGAACGAACAAATGAATGAACAAATATACTTTTAAAATATGAATGTCACTTATTCTGTTTAGTTTAAAAACTATTATTAGCCAGACATGGTGGCAAACACCTATAATCCCAGTACTTGGGAGGTTGAGACAGGAAGATCATAGGTTCAAGGACAGCCTCAGCAACATAGCAAGACTCTGAGCAACCTAGTGAGACCCTGTTTCAAAACCAAAAAATGAGAAGGGCTGGGGGTGTAGCTCGGAGGTAGAATGCCTCTGGATTCAATCCCCAGTACCACACAAAAAATTAAAAATCAACAAATAAATAAAATGAAAAGAAAAAGAAAAAGAAAACTATTATTATATAATTATGTTTTATTAATATGTGATATAAAATCATTAATGATTTAGAATGAGTGTTACAAAAACTTCACTAAATATGATTGAAATTTGAAGAACATCTTTTAAAGACATATAAGTGCATTTATATAATATACCAGCTTTGACATTAAGCTATAACATTGGAAAATAAAACATTAGCCCTTTTATAGTTATGTAAATATCCAGATTTTGAGGACTTGTAAATAATAATGGAATTGGCAAGTCAAACATAATCTTGTTTTCAAAAAAAGGAAGAGGGTGGGACAACTCAAATGTATGTGTATACCAAAGCATGCCAAGACCTGATTTAACTAGTGTTTCTTGTCTGGGTTTCAAACATATTTGGAGCTTTGAACTATTTAAAGGCACTTTCTTTGATGTGCTCTTTTTTTTTCTTTTTAAAGTTGTAGACATGGTTTATTCATAGGTGAGTATCACTATGCTTTGCTTGTGTAATAGTAAGTTGTTTTGAGACAAGAATACTGTCAGCCTGGCAGGTGATAAAAGCTGAAGTATATTGTAACAAAAATAAACAAATTCAGGGCAAGAGAATGTAAATATAATGAAGTCGTGTGTTGAAATCAGTTTTAGTGAACGTGTTAGAACAAGAAAAGTGAATGTGTTGGAGTTCAGTTATGGATAGCATAGGATGTGTAATTTGAAGGCTTATTTTGAAGCAGCTAGGTCCATAATTTGGAATAGTGGCTGGCAAGGAGTAGTGTTTAAATCAAGAAGTTACAAAGGGTCGCTGGATATAGGACAGCAGTCCAGTGGCCCATGGCTCGCTGCCACTTTCCCTTATTCCTTCCAGTTAATGATTAGCTTTTCTTTTGTTGTATTATATTCAGTGTACTGTGTCATAAATAAAGGAATTCTAAAGAGAGGAAAATAAATTGTAAACTGTAAAATAGAGGAAGTAGGTTGGCAGTAGGTCTTGGATCTCTAAGGGTGTGGGACTAAGAAGAGACTCCATTATGTGCCAGCACCATCCTTCATGCTTTATTGTGAGGTGTGTGTTTAATTGCAAGGGCTCAGCTTTGTAGTATTTCAGGGTATATCCTTTGGATATACTTTTGCCAATGTTCTTACCAGAAGGAATATTAGAATAAAAATAGTTTATTATCATTTCTACTTTTTTAAATCTGTAGTGTCATGAAATCAGATGATAATCTCTCAGAACTTATGGGAGTTGATAGTATAATTCTCTTTTTTATCAGATATAAAAAATAGCATAAGGAAAACCATACCATTAGAAAAAGTCAGCATTTCTCATAATCCATTGCATTAATTCAACAATGTAGTGATCATTGATCAATAGAATAACATATGACAAAAAATATAAATATAACATGTAAAAGGGAAGCAAACTGATTTGCTTTCCAGTGTTTGCCAACTCTTGTTGCTTATCCATTTGTTAATGAGTAGTTGTTAGCATACTGCATGCAGTGTTAAATGTGATAACTTGAATTTAGTACAAGTGAATTCAAGCATAGCTTGAAACCAGGCTGTGGACATGAGTGAGTACAGGCACAGAGAAATCCAGGAGACACCCTCTAGACCCAGGCTTGTCTCTTTGTGGTGACATTAGATGTAGAGGAGGACACAGGTATCTAAAACTTTGAGGGTATTTCTGATTAGAGGAGCTATGGTCACAAGAGGGTGAGGCATAACACCTTTGCTTTTTTTTTTTTTTTTGCGGTACTGGGGATTGAACGCAGGGGAGTTCTACCTCCGCGCTACGCCCCCAGCCCTATTTTTTTTTTATACTTTATTTTGAAACCTGGTCTCACGAAGTTGCGGAGGTCCTCACTAAGAGTAGAGAGAGAGAGAGAGAGAGACGGCGAGAGAGCTGAGGCTGGCCGCGAACCTGGATCCTACGGTCTCCGCCTCCCAAAGTACTGGGATTACAAGCGTGCGCCACCACGCCCGGCTCACCTTTGCTTTTTATTCTCTTTTTCCTGCTAGTTGGCCCCTGATGGAGGACCGGTTATAGAAAGTAACTGTCAGAACAGGGTAAATAAAGCCCCAGCTCTCTGGGCTGAGCACTGAAAAGGAGAGCATAAGGGAACTGGAAATTACTGGTGCTCAAGGAAAGGGAAGACACTAGGAAAGTTACTTCATAAAATTCTTTGTAAACTCCTGGAGATGAAATTAATGGAAATGACAAGAGGAGATAGTCAGAGAACTTGAAGATAGATCGTAGATATTATTCAGTCTGAAAACTAGACAGACATAAGACTGAAAGTGGAGAGAGTCCATGGGACAACAAGAGATCTAACTTGCATATTATTGGAACCCCAGAAGGAAAGGAAGAAGTGTCATTACAGAAAATTACTTAAGAAAATAATAGCAAGATTGTGGAGAGACTAGAACTTTGTAATAGTACAGCCACTCTGGAAAACAGTTTGGTAGTGTCTTATAAAGCTAACCATATGCTGGGCCTGTTGGCGAATGCCTGTAATCTCAGTACTTAGGAGGCTGAGACAGAAGGATTGCCCATTCGAGGCCAGCCTCAGCAACTTAGTGAGACCATCTCAAAATAAAAAACAGAACCGGGCGTGGTGGTACATGCCTGTAATCCCAGTACTTAGGAGGCTGAGACAGGAGGATCGCAGGTTTGCGGCAAGCCTCAGCAACTTTGTGAGGCCCTCCACAACTTAGACCCTGTTTCAAAATTAAAAATTAGGGCTGGGAGTGTAGTTCAGAGGTGGAATGCCTCTGGGTTCAATCCCCAGTACCACAATAAATAAATAGGACTGGGGGTATAGCTCAGAGGTAGAACACTCCTGGGCTCAACCCACAATACCACCAAAAAAAAAAAAAAAAAGGTAACCATATATTTACAATATGGCCCAGCAGCAATTTTACTCCACAGAAACGAAACTTTTAAAGTAGAATGAAAACCCATATTTGCATAAATATCTGAATATAAATGTTTGTAGTACTAGTTCAGAATCCCTTTATCTGAAATTCTTGGAAATAGAAGTGTTTCAGATTTTAGAATTTTTTGGATATTGGAATATTTGCCTAGACTTGACTGGGTGAGCTTCCCTGATCTGAAGATCCAAAATGCTCCAAAATCTGAATTTTTCTTTTTAAATTCAGTTCTGAGGATTGAACCCAGGGCCTCACGACATGTTAGGCAAGTGCTCTATCACTGAACCACATCTCTAGCCCCCAAATATTTAAGCATTATGTTGGTGTTCAAAAAGGTTTAGATTTTGAAGCATTATGAACTTTTGGATTACGGATGCATGCCTGTAACTATTGCTCATCACTAAAAGTTGATAAAACTCAGTGTTCATCTATCTGTGAATTGATTAAAAAAATCTCTGGTACATTATTCAGTGTAATACTACTCAGCAATAAAATTGTTTGAAAACAAAAGAAAAAAAGATAAGTTGGACTTCATTAAGATTTGAAACTTTTTTTGCATCAAAGGACACTTATTAACAGTGCAAAGGAGAAAATATGTATAAATCATATATATGATAAGAGATGGGCTATCTAGAATATATAGAGAACTCTTACAACTCAGTAATAAAAAGATAAATGACTCAATTTTAAAATGAGCAAAGCATATGAATACACATCTCTCCAAAGGAAATACACAAATGGCTAGTAAATGAGAAGATAATTCAGCATCAAACCTTCAAGAAAATGCAAATTAAAATCACAGTGAACTAGCACTTCATACCCTTCAAGATGGCTATTATCAGAATATATATAAAATAACAAATGTTGGTGAGGATGTAGTAAAATTGAAACTCTGATGCATTGCTGTTGGGAATGTAAAATGCTATAGCCACCATGGAAAATGATATGTTACTTCCTCAAAAAGTAAACAGAATTATCATGTAATCCAACAATTCCACTTCTAGGTGTATACTCAAAAGAACTGAAAGCAAAGACACAGACATGTGCATACCCACGTTCAAGAAACATTATTTATTTATTATTCAAGAAACATTATTTAGAGCTGGGAGTGATGGTGCACGCTTGTAATCCCAGTACGTGGGAAGCGGAGACCGGAGGATCCTGGTTCGCGGCCAGCCTCAGCTACTTAGTGAGGCCACTGTAACTTCCTGAGACGGGGTTTCAAAATGAAGTATAAAAGCCAGGTGTGGTGGTGCACGCTTGTAATCCCAGTACTTTGGGAGGCGGAGACCGGAGGATCCGGGTTCGCGGCCAGCCTCAGCTCTCTCTCTCTCTCTCTGTCTCTCCCTGTCTCTCTCTCCTTAGTGAGGCCCTCCTCAACTTCGTGAACCCGGTTTCAAAATAAAGTATAAAAAATAGGGCCGGGGGTGTAGCGCGGAGGTGGAATGCCCCTGGGTTCAATCCCCAGTACCGCAAAAAAAAAAAAAAGTATAAAAAATCAGGCCGGGGATGTAGCTTGGAGGTAGAAAGCCCCTGGGTTCAATCCCCGGTACCGCAAAAAAAAAAAAAAAAAACATTATTTGTAATAGCCAAAAGGTGGAAGCAACCCAAGTGTCCATCAACAGATGTGTATAAACAAAATGTGGTATATCCGTAGGATGGAAATATGCTACAACATGTTTGAAACTTGAAGACATTGTGACCAGCACATAAGGACAAATATTGTATGATTCTACTTGTATGAGGTACCTAGAGGAGTAAAATTCATAGAGACAGAAAGCAGAATGGTAGTTGCCAGGGGCTGGGGAAAGGGAGAGAAGGGAGTTATTGTTTAATGAGTTACATACTGTTACTCTATCTGTATGACATTTTTGAAAACACAGAACTCTAGTAACGGATTAGTGATTGCCAGGGGTTAAGAAGTGGATGGTGTGTATGCCTGAGAGAGATTACATGAGGAATTGGTTTTGGTTCTGTACTCTATATTGGGGTGGTTATTACTCACATGTATGCATGAGTTAAATTTTATGAAAACTGTACAACCCCAAAAGGTCAATTTTACTGTCTTTTAATTTAAAGAACATGTAAGCATGTAACAACATAATTAGCTTGTTATGAGCTATAGTGGTGGTTGCATAGGGATTTGAGTCTGTCCTCCAATGTGAACGGTGAGAATAAGCTTTTTCTTTTCTCTTTTTCTTTTTTGTGTACTGGAGATTGAACCCAGGGGCTTTCTACCTCTGAGCTACACCCCAGACCTATTTTTTTTTTTTGAAACAGAGTCTTGCTAAGTTGCTGAGGCTAGAGGATTGCAAACCTGCTCTCTTCCTGTCTCAGCTTCCCAAGTAGTGGGATTATAGGTGTCCACCACCATGCCCAGTGCTTTGCTTCTTAATGAAGAAATAAAGCATGCCTTGTAATTTGTAGCATCTTAAAAGGGCTGGTTTTATACTTTTTAAAATTTTTGGTGTTGCTGGGGATTGAATCCAGCATACTAGGCATTGTGCATACTAAGGCAAGCTTTCAACCATTGAGCTACACCCTCAGTCCTGGTTTTGTAATTTTAAATGATAAATTAAAACTAATTTTTATTGAGGTAATAAATGCATATAATAAAATATTTGGAAAATACTGCATAGGTAAGTATAAAAATCATTCAAAATACCTGTAATCATTGGTAATATTTCAGTATTTTTTATTAGTGCTCCCTCTTTCTCTCTGTGCATGCATTTTTTATGTAATTGCTATTATATATTGAGTTTGCTATTCTTTTTTCTTTAATACTGTATCTTAAACACTTTCCCATGTCATTAAAATTCTTGCAAAATATCATTTTAATAGCTGTTTTATAGTCTTATTAGATGAATATATCATCATTTATTCCTTTTGTTGGGCATTTAGATTGTTCTAATATCTTATTACTATAAATATCATTCCTATGAACATAAATTTGCATCTCTGTAAATGTTTATTCAGAGTCTGAATTTAGTGAAATAAAAACATGAAATAGATTTTTCCATTCTCTGTTTCCAATTATACCCTGTACAACTTCCCTTCTTTATTAGGCGCAGACATGTTAGATAGATCTTATAGTTCCAGTGACTGTGAGTAATTGAAAGTGCAGCTGATTCAGTTCAAAATGCAAATCTCTTTATCTAAAGGCCTCCCTTGCCCAGTTTGGAGCCAGGTTTTAATGACTTGTGTGACCAGAAATCGAGAGGGGGTATTTTGTTTTCAGCCTCCTCTCTCTCTAGACCTTGGAGTGCTCAATTCTAAGGTACTTTTTCCTCCAATGCCCTTTCCAGACCTAACTCCTCTGGGGTAGAGGCCTAGGAAAGAAAATCGAGGGAAAAGGTGACTGCTTCTGTTTGCCTGCCTATATTTGTGGTCACTGTTGTGGTAGTTGCTACTTTTCTGGCCATCTCTTACTGGTTAAATGTCCTTCATATAGAACATGGTTCCACCATCCAGTCTCCCCTTCTTGCAGGTACCCCACAAACCCAACACATGAGCCCCTTGGAACCTTGCCCCTTCTCTTGGCTGTGGCTCTTTTAGGTACTAGGGATTAAAAACAGGGGCACTCTACTGCTGAGCTATGCTCCCACCCCTTTTTAATTTTTATTATTTATTTTGAAACAGGGTCTCACTAAGTTGCTGAGGGTCTTGCTGAGTTGCTGAGGCTGGCCTCAAACCTGTGATTCTCCTGTCTTAGCCTCCCAAGTACTGGATTACAGGCATGTGCCACTACTCCTGACTTGTCTGCTACTTCTACTTGGAATAGATGTTGATTACAGTAGTACTTTTTTTTTCTTGTTGTACCAGGGATTGAACCCAGGGGTGTTCTACCTTTAAGCTAAACCCTCAACCCTTTTTTGTTTCAAAACAGGGTCTCGCTAGGTTACTGAGTCTTGCTACATTGCTGAGGCTGGCTTCGAACCTGCTATCTTCCTGTCTCAGCCTTCCAAATACTGAGATTACAGGCGTGTGCCACCATGCCCACCTCAGCTCAGTAGGATTTTCTCGATGACCTAAATTGTTGGTATCTTTTTAAGAATATAGAACACTAAATTTACCTTTTTTGTTTTTGATTTGGACCCTGTCATTTGTCCTAAAGAAACTTGTTTGAAATGCATATGTAAAATTTACAAAAGCTGTTGAAACCATAGCTAAGCATTTTTTTCTACTGTTATTTTTAAATGGCAGCTCAATTCTTAGCCTGACAAAACATATATTTTGCTTCATCTGAATAGTAATAAACCAAAAGTCTGTCAGCACCCAACATAGCTTTCTTTCAAATAAAAGAATACAAAACAAAAACGTTTTTTGCTATAGCAAAAAATAATGATTACTTTTACTTATTCCCTTTCTTCAACATCCTTCAGTCTATTTACTACCCTACAGGTCAGCATGTGGACTCTGGCCACATTCAGCTCTCCATCTGTTTTTATAAAGTTTTTTTGGAATACAGCTGCACTCATTCATTTATGTATTGTTTGTGATTTCTTTTATGCTACAACAGCAGAGTTGAGTAGTTGTAACAGAGCCCATTTGGCCTGCAAAGCCTAAAATATTTACAAAGAGAGTATGCCAACTTCTGTTTTACACTCTTCCTCTTGAATTCTTTCTGTAACAGACTGGATATACCATTTATCTTCTTAGAAACATTTAATAGCTTCTCATTGCTGACAGGATATATCCTAAAATCTTTACATTTAAATCCCTTTTCAGTCTCATCTCAAATCACCATCTCAGGTTCAAATTCAGTGTTCTCTGCTACTTACTATGGTGTGACGTGAAGACCAGAGTTACATATTGGCGGCTTGCAGGCTGAATGTGACCCCCAGACTTATTTTTTCGGATTCTAGTAGTGGTTTTCTTTTGTTTTATTGAATTAGCATTTAGAAATTGGACAAAGCCGGGCATGGTGGCACACACTTGTAATCCCAGTACTTGGGAAGCTGAGACCAGAGGATCCGGGTTCGCGGCCAGCCTCAGCTACTAGTGAGGCCCTCCACAACTTAGTGTGACCCTGTTTCAAAATAAAGAATAAAAAAATAGGGCTGGGGGTGTAGCTCAGAGGTAGAATGCCCCTGGGTTCATTCCTCAGTACTGCAAAAAAACAAATAAATAAAAAATAAAGCTGGGCGTGGTGGCACACGCTTGTAATCCCAGTACTTTGGGAGGCGGAGACCGGAGGATCCGGGTTCGCGGCCAGCCTCAGCGTGCACATGTGCGGGCGCGCGCACGCTCTCTCTTTCTCTCCCTCCCTCTCTCTCTCTCTCTCTCTCTCTACCTAGTGAGGCCCTCTGCAACTTCGTGAGACCCGGTTTCAAAATAAAGTATAAAAAATAGGGCCGGGGGTGTAGCGCGGAGGTAGAACGCCCCTGGGTTCAATCCCCGGTACCGCAAAAAAAAAAAAAAAGAAAAAGAAAAATTGAACAATATCACATAGAAATCCAGATTTCTAGCTGTTTTTGACAAATCAGGAGTTGCGATGGCACTGGCCCCACAGCCCTCATTGTAACAGCCTGTTAGCTGAGTGGCTCCTGCCTGTCCCACACAAGGTGGTTGTTCTCCACCTCTGTATGACCTGTATGTATCGTGCACATGGTACACACACACACACACACACACACACACACACACACGTGCATGGACTTAAACCCAGTCCTTTTCAGTCGTGCATATTCTCTAGATACGAGGAACTACCCCATGGTCACCTCATCTACCTGTTCTCACATTGCCTTTTGCTGGTCTCTCTACCTAGAAGATTTTCTTTGTTTCAAAAACTCTTCATCTTCTAAGACTTAACTGAAATATCACCTTCTGTGAAGCCCTCACTATCAAAGCCAATCAATCACATCTTCCTCTGTGCCCTTGTAGCATTTGTTCATCTAGAGTGGCACCTGTCGTGTTACGTTTTAGTGACTAGATCATAAACTCCTTGAAGGCAAGGTTTGAATCTCACTCATCTTTGTTTCTAGTTCCCAGCATGTTGCTTAACAAATAGTAGAGGCTAAGTAAATGTCCTAAATTGTGTGATGTCAACACCTAGAAATTAGGGATGGCCTGGCATGGTGACACATGCTTATAATCCCAGTACTTGGGAGACGGAGACAGGAGGATTGCAGTTTCGAGGCCAGCCTCAGCAACTTAGCGAGGCGCTCAGCAACTTAATGAGACCCTGTTTCAAAAATAAAAAATAAAAGCCGGGCATGGTGGTGCATGCCTGTAATCCCAGTACTTGGGAGATTGAGACAGGAGGATCGCAGGTTCGAGGCCAGCTTCAGCAACTTAGCAAGGCCCTCTGCAACTTAGTGAGACCCTGTTTCAAAATAAAAAATTAAATAAAAAATAGGGCTGGGGGTGTAGCTCAGAGGTAGAATGCCCCTGGGTTCAATCCCCAGTACCACAAAAATAATAATTAAAAAAATAAAAAATAAAATTTGGGAAAGTAATAAAAGATTCATTAGACAGAAAGAAAAATTCATATATTTTGTCCTCTTAAGTAAATGGTCTTTTCCTTTCAGTGTCTCATGTAGTTTCCTTTTTCCTCCTCTTAGCTTACAACAAACTTGTCTGTGTTTTTCAGATTATACTTCATTTTTCTTAAGGATCACCAACACATTATAGCTGTTCCAGAATCACAAGCTAGCAAGTGATGGGAATAGAGTTCATATCAGTATTCATGTGCACCAAGAGCTCGTAAACATAGCTGCTGGGCCACTTCTTACCACGCATGTGCTCTCGGATAAGGTGAAAAGTTTTCTAGGTCTATTTCTAATTGTAAGCGAGGGATAATAATATCTATTTCATAGAGTTCTTGAAAAATTATGAATATTTATATAGATGCTTAGAACAGACCTTGACCCAGAGTAAGTATCCAATAAGTGGAGTTGTGTAATCAATTATTATTATCGTTGTTGTTACTACTGTGACTTAATGTTCTGTAGGAGACATGCAGATTATCTCCCTTTTCTTGGTTTAGACTGTTAGGAGTCATGGAGGGTAAGAGAATTGGCCCATCTGAAGGAACTGTCTGCTAGGCATTTCATATAATCTTAGAATATTAGATTTGGAAGGGATTTTGGAGAGCAGGTGGTTGAATAAGTTCTTATCTAAAGCAGCAGCTCTCTCTGCGGTTTGCAGTTAGAGGTGAACAGTTGTCTAAAGACTATCAAGACAGCACAGTGACAGAAGCTGGCCACTTTAGGAGTGTATATTGTTTAAAAGTCATTTATATGTACTTTGCTTTTATTTTGTTTTGTTGTCAAAAAATGTCAGTATTATTTTTTTCACACTGTAACCCATTGTCCTCCAAAATAGTTTTGGTTCTCAAAGTGTGGACCAGGGATCACTTTTTTTTTTTTTTTTTGCGGTACCGGGGATTGAACCCAGGGGCGTTCTACCTCCGCGCTACACCCCCGGCCCTATTTTTTATACTTTATTTTGAAACCGGGTCTCACGAAGTTGCGGAGGGCCTCACTAAGTAGAGAAAAAGAGAGAGAGAGAGAGGGAAAGAGAGAGAGAGCTGAGGCTGGCCGCGAACCCGGATCCTCCGGTCTCCACCTCCCAAAGTACTGGGATTACAAGCGTGCGCCACCACGCCCGGCTCAGGGATCACTTTTAACTGACACTTTCCCTAGGAGTTTTTCTTCTCTTTTCGCTTTTCTTTCTTTCTTTCTTTCTTTCTTTCTTTTTTTTTTTTTTGCGGAACTGGGGATTGAACCCAGGGGCATTCTACCTGCGAGCTACACCCCCAGCCCTATTTTTTTATTCTTTATTTTGAAATGGTCTCACTAAGTTGCAGAGGGCCTCACTAAGTAGCT
>PVJS01055939.1:0-12500 GCA_004027185.1 Glis glis
CTCTCTCTCTCTCTCTCTCTCTCTCTCTCTCTACCTAGTGAGGCCCTCCGCAACTTCGTGAGACCCGGTTTCAAAATAAAGTATAAAAAAATAGGGCCGGGGGTGTAGCGCGGAGGTAGAACGCCCCTGGGTTCAATCCCCGGTACCGCAAAAAAAAAAAGAAACTAAATCTACTTTTTATTCAAATGATTTTTCAAGGTATATTGTGTGCCACGTGCTATATCAGGTGTTGGCACCCCGCAGTGGGCAGCACAGACAAGATCGCTGCTCTCCAGGAGCCTAGAGACTCGCAGGACTCTTTGTCCAGCCAGCTGCTGCAACAGACCATCGACTGGGTGGCATATAAGCAACAGAAACTTATTTTTCACATTGCTGGAGTCCGACATCAAGACACCGGCAGGTTCAGTTTCTGGTGAGGGTCTGTTTCCTGATTCACAGGAACCATCTTTTTGCAATGTCCTCACTTGGAAAAAAATGGCACAGAAGACCCCTGGGATCTCTTTAATAAGGACGGTAATCCTGTTCAGAAGGAATCTGCCCCCATGACCTAAATCACCCCCACAATACCATCACTTCAAATACCATTCGCCAAATACCCAACTTCCAAATACTATCACATTGGGGGTTAAAATTTTGACTTGTGTGTTTGGGATGACATGAGCATTCAGCGGGTAGTACCCCACATGCAGGAATATACAGTCCCATACACATACACTTGTTCATCCCTGGTTCACACACACATATTCAAACACCCCCCTTCATGCACACGTGCGCACACACAGACACACACAGACCGAGGATCCCTTTGCTCTTCCTCTCAGGGGAACGGTCCTGCACACCAGTGGCCTCGTTGTCCTGTACATCTGGAAAGGGAACAGAAGGACAGCACTCTGCCAATCTTACTGCTTTTGCTCTTGCACTGGGGGTCCAAGGATGATACGTGTGATGCCAATCAAGTAAAGGAGTAAAAGGAATTTGGAAAGTGGATCTAAGATTCTGTGTTCCTAATAATATCAATTCTGGCATAATAAAACCAAGAGGTAGGGTGGCAATGGACCGCCTTTTGTCCCGTGAAACCCTCTGTACTCTGTTCCTTTAGCCACTTGAAGCTCCTTCCAAAAAAAGCTCGTAGACAACTTGGTGCTTTTGCATGGGCTGTTCCAAAGATCTGGAAAGCTCTTTTCCATCTTCAGCCCCTTGTTTTTCTCACCTTTCTCATTACTGCTCACAGTTCAAGACTCAAATGAAATGCCCCCTCCTCCAGGAAGCTGTCTCTGACTCCACACAGGCCAGTTGGGTTAGCCTCTCCCTCTTTGCTCCCTTGCAGGCCCAGCCTAGCAGAGTGTCATTCACTCTCCTTGCCATCGTCTACACTGGCCTCTTCTGCTGGTCTGTGAGCTCCTGAGGGCAGGGACTGTTCTGCTCCATCTCTACATCCCCATGTCTGTCACATGACAGGAAGGCACTGCATATTCATGGAGTCTGTATCTTCTTCCTTTTTTTTTTTTGTACTGCAGATTGAACCCAGAGGCATTCCACCTCCAAGCTACAACCACAGCCCTTTTTATTTTATGTTTTTGAAACAGAGTCTCCCAAGGTTGCTGAGAGCTTTGGCTGAGCCTGTTCTTGAACCTGAGATCCTCCCATCTCAGCCTCCCAAGTACTGGAATTACAGGTGTGCACCACCATGCCTGGCTATAGAGTACATATCTTCTGTTATTCTCAGAGATAAACAGGAAATGAAAAGCTGTGGGAGTATGGCCACTTCCTCCCCAATTTTTTTCCAATATGTTAGGACTGAAACATGAGAAGGTCAGGCCTAGAGAACCAGAGATACTTGGTGGCTGCTGTCTAAGGAATCCCTTTGGGTGGAAGCTTAAATAACTAAATCCCTTCTTGATCCGTAGGACCTAAAATGTATTCAACAAATAGTCAGTTAATGATTATATGAATGAATGAAGTAAATAACACTGTCAGGAATGAGGAGCCCCATCGAAAGCCCTGACCTAGAAAATAAGGAAAACGGGGCTCCAGTTTTCTCCACATCCTAGATTCACTGTTTAAAACTGGGCAAGTCCAGAGCGCTGCGTCTCAGCCTGCCTAGCTGTACCATTACAGGGTTGCGCTAGAATGGCCCCCACCTTCAGTTCCACAGAGCCCTGGTGGCCGCCCAGCTGCCTTGGCCTCTATGGGGCAGGCCTTTCCCCTACCTGGACACGGAGTATCCTGCCACTGCCTCAGCTGTGACACCTCGCTTTGACTTTCTTCCTATTTTGACATTCTGTCTAAAATGTAATATGGGATACGGTTACACTCCTAGCAGGTGGGGAACCATCTACACAACTGGTTGGATCCATTCATTCAGTAAATGTTCCTGGAACCCAGCACTGCTCTAGGCACTGGAGCCAGCAGCAGCCTACAAGAAAGGCAGAATCCCATCCCCCATGGAGCTCAAGCCCTTAAGAAAGCAGACAATTAGCCCAATTAGCTGGACGGGCTTGGTGGTGGTGCATGCTTGTAATCCCAGTACTTGGGAGGCTGAGACCAGAGGATCCAGGTTCGCGGCCAGCCTCAGCTACTTAGTGAGGCCCTCTGCAACTTCATGAGACCCAGTTTCAAAACAAAGTACAAAAAAATAGGGCTGGGGGTGTAGCTCGGAGGTAGAACGCCCTGGGTTCAATCCCCGGTACCGCAAAAAAAAAAAAAAGAAAGAAAGCAGACAATTAAGAAATAATCAAAATAATTTCATGTAAGGATATATCCAGGAAGGATCTTGTGACCAGGGAAAACATTTCTGAGCAGGTAGCCTGAGTGAAGGGAAGGAGCCAGCCATGGAAAGATCAGGAAGGAGAGCATTCTCGCAGAGGGAGCAACCATGCAAATGCCCTCAGTGGAAAGAAGCGTAACTGCTCCAGGAAAGGCAGAGGGGGCTCTGTCCACTCCTGACCCGCTAGCACATCAGCTCCTCCAGAATGGAGACCTTGACTATGTTGCGAATGGTATAGGATAATGTGCACTGGACACAAGCTGAGCATTCAATAAACATTGAGTGAAAGAACTGAATGCACTGACCTAAAATAACACCACAGGACCTCTCTGCTGACCGCAAGAAAATTCCCCTCCTGAGATCCAAAATCCGAATCCCTCCGTGCACGCCTGCTTAATGAAACCGCTTTCAGTTTTCTCAATTAAGAATCTTTTCCAAGCCCAGTGTGGTGGCGCACACCTGTAATCCCAGTACTTGGGAGGCTGAGACAGGAGGATCCGGGTTCGCGGCCAGCCTCAGCTACTTAGTGAGGCCCTCCGCAACTTAGTGAGACCCTGTTTCAAAACAAAGAACAAAAAATAGGGCTGGGGGTGTAGCTTGGAGGTAGAATGCCCCTGGGTTCAATCGCCAGTACTGCAAAAAAAAGAACCTTTTCCTTTCAACCTTACTGATTTAAAAGGCTTAAACTCCGAGAAGTTACCATTTTTTTAAAGAGCACCTTGATAGCTAGCATTCTTTTTAGCCCAAATGGCTTGATTTAATTCCTAGATCCATATTTCTCATGGAATGGTGTGACACCAGAGTTTATATTCATTGTGCAAGGTGATGGATTTCCGGCTCCTGGAACTTTGAAGCAATAATTACACTGCAGACCTCAGATCCTCTTTGAGGCATATTACACTTGCATATTGCATAATGCAAATTCAGCAGTTTACCCAAGCATGGAAGACAATGAGGGGTAGAGCTTTGGTTTTGATATCTTAATAAGAGAGCCCTCTATTTAAGTGAAACATGAGAAGCTTTGAAAAGGCAGCAGCCACCGGGCGTGGTGGCGCTGGCTTGTAATCCCAGTACTTTGAGAGGCGGAGACCGGCCAGCCTCAGCGCACCCTTTCTCTCTCTCTCTCTCTCTCTTTCTCTACCTACCTAGTGAGGCCCTCTGCAACTTCGTGAGATCTGGTTTCAAAATAAAGTATAAAAAAATAGGGCCGGGGGTGTAGCGCAGAGGTAGAACGCCCCTGGGCTCAATCCCCAGTACCACAAAAAAGAAAGAAAAGGCAGCAGCCCGTGGGCAAGATCCCAAGTAACCACAGTATCCCCTGGACACAAAATCGACAAGTTAGACCTTGTGAGATTTTGCTGGCCCTTCCACCAGGCGAACAGGTGTGACACTGCTGGGCCCCTGGAGCGTCTCAACCCGTTCTTTCTTCAAGAAGGTGAGCCGAAGTTGGGTCCCTCGTTTAAGTGTACAGATAAGTAAGTGTTGCCCATACAACATATGCAAAAATATGGAAGATAACGCTTCTCAGCTAAATAAATAGCGCCACTTGAGATAAAGCTGGTTGTGCTGCCCATGAGTAGCTCTCCAGACATGAGTCTTCTAAAGGGGTTTTCACAGGCTGACTTTAAAATCGCATCCTGGTTAGGATGGGATTGCACTGTATAAATGCAGATAAAGTAGGGCTTCTCTGATGAAGAGACACGGGAGAAGCTCTGAGAGCCTCCCTCCCCCCGCTGCAGCCTCCTCTGACTTTCCTCACCTGTCTCGAGGCTGCATTCAGGGCCATCTGTAAAACCAGGGAAAGGTGTGGTACCCACCAAGCCCACTGCTGAGAGGGCTGCAGGAGATTATCTGACCAAACGGGGCTTGTAGTAAGAGCTCAATAATGGGGTGTAAACCTGTCAAAGTGGGGTATAGGGTGGCTCTTGAAGACTATATTGAGACAAAAAGAACAGGTGTTTCAGTGGTGGGAGTAGTGTCGAACACACAGGGACAGAGAGAGGAGTTGGATATGAAGATGAGTTTCCTGGAAAGAGAGATTGGCAGGTGGGGCTGGGCTGCGGACCCCCTGAGTTAGAGCTTCATGGAGAGGGTTATAAGAGTCACTCAGGGCCAGGCATGGGGTGGTACATGCCTGTAATCCCAGAACTTGGGAGGATGAGACAGGAGGATCACAGGTTCGAGACCAGCCTCAGCAACATAGTGAAACTCCCAGCAACCTAGAGAGACCCTGTTTCAAAACAAAAAAAATTTTTTTTTAAAGGGCTGGGGGTGTAACTCAAAGGTAGAACACCCCTGGGTTCAATCCCCAGTACCAAAATTTAAAAAAAAAAAATTTTTTTAAAAGGTGTCACTCAATATCCAAAGCCAAGATGGTGCCTCCAGAAGATTACTTTTTCCAATGCACTTCCAGCCCTGGCGGGTCACTGTGTTTTCCATTTATAATAGCATTTTGTTTCTCTCTGGCTCGAAGGGAACAGAAAATAATCAGGAGATGACAAAGCAGAGTTATTTCAATGAGTATTTGTGGAGTATCTATGACCTATCAGACATTTTTGCAAATGCTGCAGACATCATACTGAGAACAATGGACAAGGTCTGTGGTCTTGTGGAGATAAGATTCTACTGGGGGAAACGTCACTTCTTGCTGATAAAGCCATCACACCTGTTCAGCCTCTGGGGAGTCCTTCACCTGGAACTAGACTGAACGTGAGAGAGAGAGAGAGAGAGAGAGAGAGAGTGTGTGTGTGTGTGTTACTGGAGACTGAACCCAGGGGCATTCTACCTCTGAGCTACACCCCCAGCCCTATTTTATATTTTGTTTTGCAACAGGGTCTCACTAGGTTGCTGAGAGAGAGAGAGAGAGAGAGAGAGAGTGTGTGTGTGTGTGGTGTGTGTTACTGGAGATTGAACCCAGGGGCATTCTACCTCTGAGCTACACCCCCAGCCTTATTTTATTTTTTGTTTTGAAACAGGGTCTCACTAGGTTGCTGAGAGTCTCACTACACAGCTGAAGCGGTCCTCGAACCTGCAATCTTCCTGTCTCAGCTTTCCAAGTACTGGGATTACAGGCGTGCACCACCACACTCAGCTGTAGACTCTTTAACATAGGTTAGGAGAAATCTAGCAAATCAACAGGGTGCTATCACTGCTATAACTTCTATACTACCTGGTAACTTCCAGTGACATGAAAATGTCCTCTTTTGATCTAATCTGTTTCATTCAGAGAGAGATAACAAGGACCTAGCATAGTGCTAGTGTTGCATGGCTAATAGTAGTTGTATCAACATAAAGAAAAACAGAGAAAATGGCCCTCCAAAACAAATCATTTAGTTGGTAATAGCAGAGCATTGCAATACAAACTATGCAAGATGCTTGTCATGGCGAGTGGTGGGCATGTTCTGGGAAGCAACAGAAGACAAGAATTTTTAAAGTAAAATGAGGAGGGTTACATAAGTTGTTTGGAAACAATTATCCTTGGCTACCAACATCAGTAACAAGGATGGCATCTGTTCAAGGTTGTACAGGAAGTTCCTGGGCAGGTATACACATAGAATTATCTTTGTGCAAGGCTGTGGTTTTGGCAGAGTCCTTTGTGATAGTTCTTTTTATCAGGTAATCACTGTGAGGCCCCTCTCTTCCTGCCTCTGACTCCATTCTGTCAAGGTGTGACACTCCTACTCCATATTGATTCTGATAGCTTTTGCAGTGGGGACTGTCCTTGTCTTCACTGGGAACTCTTTCAGAAAACGGACTATCTAGCCAGGCACAATTGTGCATGCTTGTAACCCCAGTACTTGGGAGGCTGAGACAGGAGGATCGCAGGTTCATGGCTAGCCTCAGCAACTTAGTGAGGCCCTCAGCAACTTAGTGAGACCCTGTTTCAAAAATAAAATAATAAAATAGGGCTGGGGTGTAGCTCAGAGGTAGAATGTCCCTGGGTTCCATCCCCAGTACCAAAAAGAAAAGAAAAGAAAAAAGGGACTATATGCAGTTCAATTCCCTTCAACTTAATCTAATATATATCACTTAAAGACCTCTGTGCCCTAGACACATGGCCAGTTCTTACCTCAAGGAACTTGTGCCTAACTTGGAAGAAACACAAGGAAAAAGTGTTTGTGTTTCAGGGAAAGAAAAGAGTGAAGGGAAGGCCCAGGACAGTTCCCCGCAGATACACTAACTGAGCTTCTCCTCCAGACTAAATAACCATGAGCCTGGCAAAAAGAATTAGTTTTAAGTAAGGAGAAAGCCGGGGGAAAGGCCTGGAGGTTCAAGACTGCTGAGGGTGAGAGAAGTTGAGGGGCATAAGGAGAGAAGAGGCTGAAGAGGTGGCTGAACAAGATGCACTGGGGACCACATTAATGACTTTGGAACTAGAGGGTCCTAGGGAGCCACAGACGTGCTCAAAATGCGGGAAGAACTTGATATGATTTCTAGTTTAGAAAGGTTATTCTGGAGACACTCCAGAGAAGGATTTGGTTGAGAGCAGGCTGGAGTCAGGAAGAATCTTTGGAGGCTGTTGCTATTATCCAAAGAAAACTTAAGAGTGGCCTGGATTAAAGCATGGGCAGAGAGATGGAGAGGTAATTGAGGACCAGAAATATTAAAATGGCACAATGAGCAGCCCTTGAGGACTGATAGAATGTAGGGCTCGGAAGGGAAAGAAGTACAAGCATGACGCCCAGTTTTCTGGCTTGAGCAATTGCGTGCATGGTAGTGCCACTCTCAAAGTTATCCTACCCTAGCTTGGTGTGGTGGCACATGCCTGTAATTCCAGGACTTGGGAGGCTAAGTCAGGAAGATCTCAGGTTCAAGGACAGCCTCAACAACCTAGCAAAGCCCTTACCAATTTGATGACACCCTGTTTCAAAACTATTTTAATGAAATAAAATTGGACTGGAGGTGTAAGTCAGAGGTAAAATGCCCCTGGGTTCAATCCCCAGTACCACACACACACACACACACACACACACACAAGTTATCCTACCCTATAGGGAAAACAAGTTTGGTTCATGAAATAGGAAGGGGTTACATATCATATCCTACATTATTTTTATAACACTCACATCAGTGCTATAAGATGGACAACACTCTTCTCTTCCCATAAGCAGAGACACAACAGTCAGTGAGGTGAAAGATCATAAAGTCAGGAAGAAGTGGAGCTAAGAGAGAATTTGTCTTGCTAACAGAGACCCATAGGAACAAGGGAACTCTAAGAGGCCAAATTCCCAGGACCCACATGGGGCTGATCATGGTTAATATCATCCTAGAAGCTCCCAGTTCCTGTTTAGAAGAACGAAGGAAGAAAACCCAAGAGATATCACCCATAGTCATTTCTGTTCATCTCAAATTCCCCACCAGACACAGTTGGGGCCTGGACTTCCTTTATCTCCACTACACAAATTGCCAGCCCTTCACTCATGGTTAAAATGGTTCCTGTGTGGAGAGAGGTAATATCAGGCAGAGAGAGCATTTCCTCTTGTGGGAAATTTGTCCCCACCTACTCCTGGCCCTGCCTTGGCAGCTGTGGTCTTGGTGCCATCAATATCCACTGCCCTTGCTTCTTCAAGAAATCACACAAAAAGGAAGTAACATGTCACAATTGTTCTGCTCAGAACACATCACCTCTCTGCTCAAAGCTGGTGTTGGAAAAGTTGTCTTGTTGTCTTGGCCTGGCTTTCTCATCTGTAAAATGAGAATGATAGTAGTGGCTATCTGATAGATTGTGGTGAGGGTAAAATAATTAAACACAAGTAAAAGCACGAAGTACAGTGTGCAAAGACCAGCACTTAGTAAATTCTTTAAAAATATTAGCTGCTGCTAAACATACAAGAATTCACAAAGGAATATACATGCTTTGTAAAACTGTTTGTATTAGTGGAAAATGTAAAACTCTCTAATGTTCCATTAATGTCAAAAATATTATGTATGTGGACAGAAAGAAAGTTAATCCCAACAACTATTTTTAAAATAAGATAGAACCATGTATGTTAATGGAAAGAAATCCATAATTTATTGAGAAATTGAGAAAATTGAGTTACAGAATATAATGAATAATTGGATTTCAAGAATGTGTGTATACATGTGTATACTAGAAACTTAAGAAACCCTTAATGTGTCCAGAATTCCCAATGGGAAATTTGCCGAATTTTGAAGCATTGCTAGGTTGTTGAGGCTGTCCTTGAACCTGAGATCTTCCTGTCTTAGCCTCCCAAGCATTGCCCTGGTTCCTAAGGGCAGGGCAAAAGCTCCCATAACATCATATTACATAGAAGTCTCACCAGATGAAAGGAAGCTGCCTCAAACACAAAATATCAGGACACTTGCCAGTTTTTAAAGTTGTGGGCAATGTGAGGCTAAAGATCAAAGATCCAAACTTGTTAACAAAGGACCTAAGTAAAAGTCTCACAGTCTTGTAGGCACAAGGAGAAAGGGTTTGGGTAGGTTTTCAATCAAAAACAAAAAAACAAAAAAAAAAGGGCCATAACTGAAAAACAAGAATGAAACACAGGTTGACTGAGTTCGACTAAAAATGCAACCCTTCCCCAATCCAGCTCAGTCACTAATGAGGTGGAAGTATCAGCCCTTCACCTAAGTACCTGACAAAGAAAAAGGGGACCCCCCCTCCACGATGGTATGCCTCTATGGTACACAACTGAAGTCACGAGATTTTCAAAATGCAGCAAAATATGACTGATAAGATAAAAATAATAGAGGTAGATATTGGTGTGATCAAGCAGGGACTTTAAAATAGCCGCAAATGATAATTCAAGCAAACAAAGCAAGAGGCAAACAAAGCAGTTGAAGAGATGGAGCATTTCAGCAGATCATGGGATCTATAAAAGAATAAAAGGACAGTCTAACTAAAAAAAACTCTAAAATTAAGAATACTCAGTGAATTAAGAGCATAGAAGAGATTAGTCACAGAAAATATCTCAATTGAGGCACAGAAAAAAAGAAAAGAAAAATGAAGAGTAAGATAAAGATTATGTTGGATTCAGTTAGCATGTATGAAACATGAGCAATCAGAGTCAGAGAGGCAAAAAGGCATCAATCATGTTTGAAGAGATAACGGCTGAAATTTTTACAAAACTGCTGATAGTTACCAACTCACAGGATCAATAAGCTCAGTTAATTTTGCTAGAATATATATGAAACAATACATCTATCAAGATAATAACCAAAATGTGAAAGATCAAAACCAAAAAGAAAATCTTAGAAGCTGACCAGGGGAAAAATACAAGGAACCAGTAGTAAGGCTGACAATTGACTTTTCAACTGAATCTATGGGAGGTAGAAAACAATGGAAAAACATCTGCAAAGTCCTAGACAAAAAAAAAAAAACTACAGCCAATCTTGAGTTCTATGCCCAGTGAAAATATTCCTCAAAAATAATGGAAATTAAAAATAAATCCTTATTCTTGGAAAAAAATCATACTGGAGAGAAACTGTGAATGTGGGAAGGCTTTCATTCTTATGTCATACTTCAGTCAGCAGAGAATTTCTAGTGGGGAAAGCCCCTTTGTCTGTAAGGTACATGGGAAAGTCTTCAGCCACAAATCAACTCTCACCAAGCATGAGGATTTTCATACTAGAAATAAACTTGCTGAATGTAACCAATGTGGAAAAGCCTTTAGCCAAAAGCAGTATGTCATTAAACATTAGAATGTCCATACTGGAGAGAAGCTTTTTGAGTATAATGATTGTAAAAAATCCTTTATCCAGAAGGAAAAACCTCCTTACCCTCCTTACCTCATCACACTGGAGAGAAACCTTTTTTTTTTTTTTAGTGTCAAGATTGTGGGAAAGCTTTCATTCAGATATCAAACCTCACAGGGCGTGGTGGCGCACGCTTGTAATCCCAGTACTTTGGGAGGCAGAGACCGGAGGATCCGGGTTCGCGGCCAGCCTCAGCTCTCTCGCTCTCTCTCTCCCTGTCTCTCTCTCTCTCTCTCTCTCTCTCTCTCTCTCCTTAGTGAGGCCCTCTGCAACTTCATGATACCCGGTTTCAAAATAAAAGTATAAAAAATAGGGCCGGGGGCGTAGCGCGGAGGTAGAACACCCCTGCGTTCAATTCCCGGTACCGCAAAAAAAAAGAAATCAAACTTCATCAGACACCAGAGAACTCACATGGGAGAAAAGCTCTTCATATGTAAAGAGTGTGGGGGAATGTTTAGTGGCAAACCAAACTCTTATTGAGCATGAAAATATTCATGTTGGAGAGCAGCCTTTTAAATGTAATGAATATGGCATGGTTTATGGTCAGAAGAGGTACCTCATAAACCATCAAAACATTCACACTGGAGAGAAAGCCAGTGTAATAAATGTGGAAAAGCTTCTCTCAACGAATGTCACTTACTAGGCACGTGAGAAATCATTTCAGAATTAAACCTTCTGAATGCAATGTATGTGGAAAAGCCTTCTCTTAGGGTTCACCTCTCACTGTGCCTGTGAGAAGCCCTTCAGGTGAGAAACCCTGTGGTTGTAATGAATGTGGGAAAGTCTTCTTTCAATTCCCAACCCTAGGTCTGCACTTGAGAAAACACATGGGTAAGAAGCCTTGTAGATGTAGTGAATGTGGGGAAGCTTTCAGGCCAAAGTCACACCACGCTGGAAACCAGAAAGTTCATACTCATGAAAAACCCTGTGAATATCTTCAAAATGGGAAAGCACACCTGAGGAATTTATACCTCGCCGTGCATCAGAAAACAGTCATTCCAAAGCAAAGCACCACAAATGAATTTAAGAAATGCTAAAAACTTATGGGAACTGAAAATTCATACTGCAAAGGAAGACATCTGTATGATAAAAAGACTGCCCAGCCAGACACCTGTAATCCCAGCTATTCCAGAGGCCAAGGCAAGAGAATCGCAAATTCAAGGTTAGCCTGAGCAACTTAATGAGACCCTGTCTCAAAAGAGAGAAAGAGAGGGAGGGAGGGAGGGAGGGAGGGAGAGAGAGAGAAAGAGAGAGAGAGAGAGAGAGAGAAGAAGAAGAAGAAGAAGAAGAAGGAGGAGGAGGAGGAGGAGGAGGAGGAGGGAGGAGAAGGAGGAAGAGGAGGAGGAGGAGGAAGAGGAGGAGGAGGAGGAGGTGGAGGGAGAGAGAGAGGGAGGGGAGCCAGGCATGGTGGTACATGCTTGTAATCTCAGTACTTAGGAGGCTGAGACAGAAGGATCAGTTTTGAGACCAGCATGTGGTAACTTAGTGGAACCCTATTTTAAAATAAAAAATAAAAAGGACTGGGGGTGTAGCTCGGAGGTAGAGTAACCCTGGGTTCAATTCCCAGTACCACAAAAAGACTCTACCCAACAAAACAACAAAAACAACCAACAGCAAAGGTAATGCTGCAACTTTAGACACATGTCCACTAAAATTAGGATCAGAAAACAGAGGCCAATTACTACTATCAGCATAGATCTGGAGATCTTCACTGGTATAATAAAAATAAGTTGTCAGTATTAGAAAGGAAAAGATAAAAACAGATCATATGATTATCTACAAACAATAAAACTCTTGTGGCATTGGCTCAGCAGAGCAGAAGAGATTCCAGAAAGAGACCTATGCATTTATTAGAATTTGCAATATGAGACGGGCGTGGTGGCGCACGCTTGTAATCCCAGTACTTTGGGAGGCAGAGACTGGAGGATTCAGGTTCGCGGCCAGCCTCAGCTCGCTCGCTTGCTTTCTCTCTCTCTCTCTCTCTCTCCCTGTCTCTCTCTCTCTCTCTCTCTCT
>PVJS01055940.1:0-12502 GCA_004027185.1 Glis glis
GAGGAGGAGGAGAGGAGGAGGAGGAAGAGGAGGAAGAGGAGGACGAGGAGGAGGAGCACGACGACGAGGAGGACGAGGAGGAGGGAGAAAGAGAAAGAAAGTAAGAAAGTAAGAAAGAAAGAAAGAAAGAAGAAGGGAGGAAGGAAGGAAGGAAGGAAGGAAGGAAGGAAGGAAGGAAGGAAAAAAAAGAGAAAAACAAAAGAAAGGTTGGTTAATAAGCCTTCATTAATTTCACAGAAGTTATATTTTTTACATGTTCCTGGCATTTTTGAGTATGTGTAGTACATGACATATTAATATATTTTCCAAAATAATTTCAAAATTGGAATCAAAATAAAAAATATCATCCATATTTTTTAGTAAATATTTTCAACTTATCTTGGAATATATCTTGAATTCAGCCACTTCTCGCTGCCTCCAATACTCCTATTTTAATCCATGCCACTATTTCTTCTTGCTGGACTTTCAACTGAATCAGTAGATCATCCTGCTTTCATTCTTGTTCCCTTACAAGCCTTGGCCCCACTCAGCAGCTAGAATGACCCTTTTGGAATATAAATCGGGTTTAGTTTTTCTATCTCAATTGTCCAATTGATTTCTGTGTGATTCATCTATTGCTGAACAACTGATCACTCAACACTTAGAAGCATAAAATGGCAACCACTTCACTGTGCTCAAGAATTTGTGGGTCAGGAACTCATATAAGGCACAATGAAGATACTGACCTCTGTTCCCAGTAAGCCTCAGTTGGGGTCATTTGAATGGCAGGAGGTGACTGGACAGCTGCACTAGGGTCATGTATCTGATGCCTTGGTTCTTCTCCATCGTCCTCTGAGGCTCGGTTGTCCAGGATGACTCCCTCACGTGTGTTTGGCAGCCAGGCTGAGATGGATGCAACAGCAGCATTGGCTAAACATCTGTTTCTCCCCCTACACAGCTGCTCTCTATAGTCTATCTGGACTTCCTCGTCGCATAGTGGCCTCCGGGTTAGACAGGTTTCATACTTGGCAACTGGTGGATTCTAATGTGTCTGGGCAGAAGCCCCACAGAACTTTTTATGGTCAGTTCTTGTCCCAGAACATCACTTCTGCAAATTCTACTGATTAAACAAGTCAACACAGCCAGGCCAAAATTGAGCAGAGGGGAATTAAGACTCTACCTCTCAATGGAAAGAATAGCAAATGATTTGGGGGCATTTTAAAATCTCTCACACATCTCATATTACTCAGAGTCCTTACTTACAAGGCTGATTGGGGCTCTCTATAACTTCCTCCATGCTATTTCCCCAATCTCATCTTTTCTTAATTTCCTTCTTGTTGTCTTCCCTTCTGTTCCTCAAATATACCAAAATATTCCTATCCAGGATCTTTGTAATTTATTGCATCTTCAGCCTGGAGTTCTTTGCCCCAGAAAATTGAGAGGCACACCCATTATTTTATTCAAGTGTCTTTGCGCATGTTTCCACCATTAGAGAGGTCATTCTTGACCACTTTTGTCACCTTCTTTCCTGCACTGCTCTTCATTTTTCTGCATGGCACTTATGTCATATTATACTTGCTTTTCTGTATATTATATATCTCACTTCTTGTAGCATAAGAGCAGACAGGAACATTTTCTTTTATTCCCTTATAGCCTCAAAGCCTATAATACTTCCTGGTATTTATAAGGTATAAAATGAATGCTATTTCATAAAATAAATGAATAATTTTTATTCACCTGGAAAGTTAATTAATAAAATCCTTCCTCTGTAGAGGATGTACTGAAGTGTCTTTCAGTTATTACATACTTACTGTATCTGAGACAATTAAGATTTGGGGATAAAACTGCCTTTCTCAAGAGGTCAACTAGAGCTGACACAAATTCATAACTGGTCATGACATGTCTTGATTCTTTACCTGTTTATTCAGGAATGCAAGATGCAGGCGAAATTTTCAGGAAATGCATGATGCAAACTAGTTAAGACAAATGTAAAATATTTAAATTCATTATATTTTAGAATGATCAGATGGCTTAGGGCCTGATTATGCATGGCATTAACCAAGAGAGGAGCTTGACATGGCAGGAAAATCACTATAGATAGGAGCCATCCTTACAAAAGGCACAGTTAAAAGAAGCCAGATGGGTGATTACAGCTACATTGAAGAGTATTCTCCAGAATATGACTCCAAAATATAATCAAGGTACTGATTTCTAGAATGATTTATAATCATGACAATTCTTATTGGCTATTACTATTGCCTTTCGGATAACCACTTACATAGGCTGGTAATTACTTTGTGCAAGACCTGTAGTAAAGAAGTTTGATTCACTTTCATTTATTATTTACTTCTTTGTAAGTGTTTTCTGTATTATAAAACCACCTCCCAAAGAGTTATTGAGTAATAATTATTTGAGTCTTATATGTAACCCTGTATTAATATTGGGAAGTCAATATACTGTTTCCACCCAGCTTGATAAATAAAAACCCTTCTACCATTAATCTGCATGATATATTTAGCCCACATCAGGACTGACCAGTCAGGAAATTGTTTATATAAATTCTTTTGTCTCTTGCCTGAAGAAAGAGACCAAATTGATTACCTGTGTATTGCATTATATTGCACTGGGGAGAACAGTCTACCAAGAATATATAGACTAAATTCTGGGGCTACTTGCTTTTTAATCCTGGTGCGTGCGTGCATGCATGCATTGTGTGTGTGTGTGTGTGTGTGTGTGTGTGTGTGTGTGTTACTGGGGATTGAACCCACAAATCTACTAAAATGTGGGGGATAATAAGTATAATGCGGTAGTTGCTTGTCTTGACTTTATTTTTTTTTTTAACTTTTTATGTTCATTTATTGGTGCATTGTATATTATAATTATACATTTTGATATATGTCAGGGTATGAACATCATACATGCACACATTGCACATTTAGCCCTCCCTCCAATCCCACCCTATTCCCTATAGTCACAAGGATTTGAATTTAAATCCTGATTTTATTGCTAACCAGCTCTTTAACTTCCTCTTTGCACTTTCTAATCCATTTTCCATAGAGAAGTCAGACTGACACTGTTTAAGTGTAAACAGGATAGTATCACTATTCCTGCTTATACAATCATGATGAGCTCTCATTTTTCCTAAAGTAAAAGCCAAACTCCTTTCTGTACATTACAAGTCTACACTCTTGTTCCTGTTTATTTCTCCAATCTCATCCAAATCCTTTGCTCCAATAGTTGGCTATTGTTAGTTCAAACTAACCTATTTTTTATTCCTAGAAAATGCCAGGTTCTCTCCTGCCTTAGAATCTTTTTTTTTTTTTTTTTTTTTTTTGCGGTACAGGGGATTGAACCCAGGGGCATTCTACCTCCGCGCTACACCCCCGGCCCTATTTTTTATACTTTATTTTGAAACCGGGTCTCACGAAGTTGCGGAGGGCCTCAACTTGTGCAAGACCTGTAGTAAAGAAGTTTGCTTCACTTTCATTTATTATTTATAAATGAATAATATTTAGAGAGAGAGAGAGCTGAGGCTGGCTGCAAACCCGCATCCTCTGGTCTCCGCCTCCCAAAGTATTGGGATTACAAGCGTGCGCCACCACGCCAGGCCCCTGCCTTAGAATCTTTATATGTGCTATTTCATCTGCCTGAAATGCTCTGTCCCTGAAGCTGTGTATCCTTCTGGTCTCAGTCTAAGCATTATCTTCTCAGACAAGCCTTTGCCTATCACATTATATAAGTAGGTATCCCAACCTGAGAAAATGTATCTTCTATAATTGTGGGATAAAATATAAAATCAAGTGATCTGCTCTGCAACTACAGTTCCTGACTTAGACTAGACTAAGCTCTATTATTGCTATTATTATCAATGTTTTGTAATGTCATTAGTTATACTTACACATTAATTTTTTATTTATTTTGCTTTTTATCTGTTTAGTGTAAGCCTCCTCCACTATAACAAATTACAAAAGGGCACATTCTGGGTCAACTTCATTCACCATTGCAAATACTGTATCAAATTGTTTGTTAAAGAAGGAAGGAAGGAAGAGAAGAGACTTACGTGGCAGCTGTTGTTGTTGTCACTGTTGTGGCACTTTCCATGTTATTGGGCTTGAAGTTCTGCCTACACCTCTATGGTCTCCTTGAAGGAAGGGACAGTGCCTTATTCATCTGAGACTTGCAGGATATTGGGCAGATATTTATTTATCAGTGCCTGTTGGGTTGAATTGCTCAAAGAATAATGGAAGCAAGGTCATAGCCAACAGGAAGAAAGGATTATCCTTGTACCCACATGTAAAACATTACTATGTTTTGCTGCAAATAAAATCAGATAACTAGAAAAAATTAGAAGGTGAAAAGGAGGTTTTCAAGGGAATCAATATCAATGCATTCTGCAGTATTTTAAATCAGAAAAGGCTCAACAGCTGGCAAATAGGAATGCAATAGGTATTAGATCATATAAAATCAATATTATGAATTTAGGTCATCAAATGCAAGTGATAAAATTCTTCACCATCAGATGTGTATAATATTATCAAGGTTACTACTAACAGGTGTAAAACAATAAGAAATAGGTAGCTGTTACTAACCTGTTCCTATTACCATTTTTGCTCTTAGTTAAGTCAACCTCAGTTAAGTCATGAGATCAAAACTTTTCAGCTTTTCATTCTTCAATTCCGACATTAAATGCTTGTTCAATTTGTTCTTTCCACTTTCTGAAAGCTTCCTTCACCCATTTGCTCCTTGTTTCACTACTACAATCCCAGTCAGGCTCTTGCAAAGCTTTCTTCCTGGTGCCTCTGATTTTTTACCTACTGTACTCTCTAGGTCATTATCCCAATTCATCCCCTCACGTCACCACTAGAACCCATGTGTTTGATTTTAGCGTGTCCCTGTTCATCATCTTTGGTAACCGTTCATTCTCCAAACAGGGTAGCATATTATTAGTTCTAACCTAATGTTTCTTAGCTATTCAGTGTCACATATACTTGTGTCCCCCTCATCCTCTACGCTAACCTGGCTGAGCCACTTGCCTTTCTACCACAGTGCTTTATCCTCTTTGTGCTTTGTACTTTTAGTTATTATTTTGCTTCTGCCTTGAATTTTTGTCTTCCCTAATTCTAGCGATCATGGGGGAAGCGGGGTGGGATGCGGATGGAAGTATAACAAGTGCTGTATGCATGTGTGCTTATATCACTTTGAACCTCACTATGATGTATAATTACAGTGCACCAATAAAAGTATATTTCAAAAACCACATTCTTCCTTCTTAGCTCAAATGTTACTATTCTATAACCTTGCCATGTTCCTTCAGTTATAATAAATCTTTCCCTTTCTATGTTTCTGTAGTACTTAGAGCACTCATCGTCTACCATATAATATAGGAAGTTCTGGGTACATTTAGATTCCCTACTTGATTACAGGCAGGCAGAAACCATTTATTATTTAGCTTAGAATAATTCACAGTGCTGAGTAAAGTGCCCTGCACATAGATATTGATCTATTGATCAACAATTTCTATTTAAGCTCTCGGAATTCAGTTCATGTAATCATCTGATTTGTTTTTCAGAGACCTAGTCTTACCCCAAATGCTAATGGATTCTATCCATCAAATATCTTGTAGCTACTATCCTAGCTTTTGAAAAAATAAGAAAAACAAAACAAATTGATTCCTTAGTAAAATATCACAATTTTAAAAACTTAAACTAAATAATACTTTTAGATCCCACGTTCCAAAAATTACAACATACTAAACCACATATACTGTAATTTCAGAGCTGAAAACGGCCATTTTTCTCATGAATCAGAAGATCCATGTCATTGGGATAGAACAGTGTCTTGGGAATGAAGAAAATGAATATGCTTTCTTACTTTGTTCCTTAATTTATTTAACACATTCTAGTTAACTACAATATGCTAGGGCTGGGAAATAAAATGGGAAACACAAATATAGTCTCTGCCCTCAGAAGTCTATAGTCTAATAAGGGGGAAAAGTATAGTTAAATAATTGCTTTGGGAGGAGGATTGGGGATTGAACCCAGGAGCATTCTACCTCTGAGCTAGACCCCAAGTCCTTTATTTATTTATTTATTTATTTATTTATTTAGAAAAAGGTCTCTCTAAGTTGCTGAGGCTGGCCTCCAACTTGCAGTCCTCCTGTCTCAATCTCCCAAATACTGGGATTATAGGTATTCACCACCAGGCCTGGCTAAATAATTGCATATTAAGTCAAATAATCTATTACAAATATGGAAAATTTTGCAAGCTGTGGTCCTTAGTGCTATGAGGAGATCCATTCAGAGAGGGAAAGCTATGCTTCCTATGGATGGTAATAATTGGGAGAGAGAGCTGACATCAGAGAGATAAAAATGAGTCAACCAGTTAAAAATGAGGAGAAGTATTGAATTCAGAAGGAAATGCATATGCAAACATCTGGTAAGAGAAGAGAACACTGACAGAAACAAAAAGCCGTGAGGGGAGCAGGGCACAGAGAAGGACAGCAGACCAGGAGGCATCTGATCTTGGAGGGTCGTGAGGCCCTGTTACGTTCTTTTGGTTTTTGTCCTTTGAGTAAAAGGAGACCTCAGGGATATTTTGTGTGGAAAGAGGATGGACTGGGTGGAAAAGGTGAGAACAATCCAATTTGCATTTCAGAAAATGACTCTCAAAGTCCATCATTGGATTTTCAAAAATGGAGCCTGTGTTGGCTTAAGAGCTACAGAGCTACTATAAATGATTATACTGGTGCCTTAAACAATCACCTTAAAATAGCTTCTTTTTTTATTCTACTTGGACTAACATCCAGCTCTTCAATCCTGGCTTTTGCAGTCCTCCACAGTCTGCCCCAACTCTATACCAGCCCATTGTCCTCATTGCCTCAAACTTTCTACTGTACTCATTGTGTCCACAACTGCCTCCCATCCCCCTCAAATTCCGCACAAACGCTGTGCAGGCTCTCCCTGTATCACTCACCATCCAAGACCTATGAGCTTTTTTAGGTCCAGCTTGCTATAATTTACTCTTGTTTTATCATACTTTGTCTCTATCAACTCCCAAAACTAGTATAATAAAAATAAAGTGTGACATCACATAATTTCACAGGTTGCTATTTCATTCTTTCATGAACATACCTGTTTGTTATCTTCCCACTTGCTCAAGAAAGGGATTAGAACACAGACTGGTTTTCAGTGTGTTGCAATTGTTAACATGCTTCTATACAAATGGTAAGCATTCAATACATACTTATGCACTGAATACTTACAGTGCTCTACTGGTTCTAGAAGGTAGTTGGGAAGGAAGATGGAAATAATTGGGAAGATTTGTATGAAGAATTTAAATGCTGCTGATGGTTAACATGGAACAAAGCATACATTTAAAAGTAGAATTAAGAGCGGCGCCATCTTGGTCAGACTGCGCCGACAGCAACTGGCATTGAGGCTTCTGCAGGCCACCAACAAAGAAGCCAGGGAGCTCTTCTAAAACCAGCACTGCAGAGCATCAGCAACAAAAGCAAGCAGCAGTTTGATCCACACTCAGCAGAGTCCCCAGGGCCCGGAGGCCTGATCAGAACCTGCAGCAGCAACTGAGCCCAGAGATTAAGAGCAGCACTCAATGAGACTGTAAATCAATGAGCCGCCCCAGGGGGAAACCACCCAGCATGGCTACCAGGACTCTTGGTGTCTGAGACGGTGCACATAGCCCCATTGGAGGTGGGAGTGGGGTCTGAAATGGGACGCGGTAGACGCGTGGATAAGCAGACAGTCCCTGGCGATGTTTGGGTGGGACAGACTTGCAGCCCGCAGGTCGCAGCACCCTTATAGAGTCCCCGGGGATCGCCACAGGACATGCAGCTGTGGTACCTGGGGAAAATTGGACCAAACCAGCCCTCTCTGTGGAAAATGTGGAGTTTCATGTTTGCACAGAATCAGGACAAAGCGAAACCCACTGCTTCTGTAGGCAAAGAGAGACACAAGCCCAGGGTCCCCGGCTGGTGATACCTACCATAGGTGTAGACAGAGAGAGACATAGGGACAGCCCAAGTGGAGACCGCGGAGACCCACGCTTGCAGTGAGAGGGGCAATAGTGGCACTGGTCGCTTGCACAGGTAGTGAGAGGCACCAGGCAAGGGTCCCAATCACTGACAGAGACCAAGAATTGGGCCTGCAAATGGACATTTTACCGAGCAAGTGAGAATAACCACTCAGTAAAGGCTATTCACCTTTAAGCCTCACCTAGTAGCAACTATCTACCTCCAGGATAAGAAACTATAAAGGGAGAGGGATTAGACATAGGATACCTACAGAGTAAGAGAGAGAGAACTACCAAAAGCAACAAAGGTATAAACCTAAGAAACCTGAAATCATGAAAAGGAAGAATAGCAAAGAAACAATGAGCCCCCACAATCCCACAACAACAGAACCCACCAACTCAGAAGTGCAAAGATTGCCAGAAGGACAATTCAGAACTTCAATAGAGAAAATGATACAGGATTTCTGAGAAGAATTCAGAGAGAGCCTGAAAGAATTGAAGGAGCAAATAAGCAAAGAATCTGACACCTGAACAGGAATCAAAAAGAAGCTCTGAAGGAAGTGAAGGATGCAATAATTGAAATGAAGGCATCAATACAGACCATCAACAATAGACTAGACCACATGGAAAACAGAATCTCACTCTTAGAAGATGACGTCTCCAAAAATGAACACATAGTATATAAATTAGAAAAAACAATTCGACAGCATGAATTGGACATTGAAGAGCTCTCAGCCACTCATAAAAGAGCAAACCTATGAATAATAGGCCTAGAAGAGGGAATAAAAGCTGAAATTAAAGGACTCAATAATCTATTCAGAGAAGTAATATTAGAAAATTTTACAAACATAGAAAGAGAGGTCGATACACAGGTACAGGAAACATATAGAACCCCAATAGACAGGATCAGAGAACAGGTTTGCCATACCACATAATAATCAAACTGACTAATGTAGAAGCCAAGGAGAGAATCTTAAAGGCAGCAAGAGTAAAAGAGCAAGTAACATTCAGAGGCAAACCAATAAGAATCACTCCCGACCTTCCAAACCAAGTCATGAAAGCCAGGAGGGCCTGAAGCAACATATTCCAAACTCTGAAAGAAAACAACTTCCAGCCAAGATTTGTCTACCCAGAAAAGATATCTATCAAATTTGATGGAGAAATAAAAACCTTCCATGACAAACAGAAGCTGAAAGACATAAGTCTTCCAAACCAGCACTACAGAAAATGCTCAAAGAGATTAATTACAAAGAAGAAATAATAAGGAAATGCCAGAACCAGAGAAACAGTGATTTCCATCAAACAAACAATTAGGCAAAGAATAAACACTACCTCAAACAGAATTTAAAACTCAAAATGTTAGGAATTAAAACCCATCTCTCAATAATCACACTGAATATAAATGGCCTCAACTCCCCAATCAAAAGACATAAGGTGGCAAAATGGATTAAAAATCACAATCCATCTATATGCTGCCTGTAGGAAACAGACCTTACAAGTAAAGATACACACAAACTAAAGATGAAGGGGTGGAGCAACGTAATCCACACTAACGGAACTCAAAAACAAGCAGAAGTAGCAATTATGATATCAGACAAATTAGACTTCAAGCCTAAACTTATCAGAAGAGACAAAGAAGGTCATTTCTTGCTGATAAAAGGAACAATCCAGCAAGAGGATATAACAATAGCCAACATTTACACCCCAAACATAGGTGCAACCACTTTCATAAAAGAAACTCTTCGTGACATTAAATCACACAGAGATCTGAATACAATAACATTGGGAGACTTCAACACCCCTCTCACACTACTAGATCGATCTTCAAGACAAAAAGTCAGTAAAGATGCCTCAGACCTAAGAAACACCATAAACCAAATGGACCTAGTAGACACATACAGAATATTCCACCCAACTACAGCTGAATTCACATTTTTTTCAGCTGCTCATGGAACTCTCTCTAAAATAGACCATATCCTAGGCCACAAAGTGAGTACTAGCAAGTTCAAAAAATGTGACATAATCCTCTGAGTCTTTTCAGGCCATAATGGAATGAAACTAGAAATCAACTATAGGAAGACCCAGAGAAACCTCATAAACATGTGGAGACTGAACACCACACTGCTGAATGAGGAATGGGTAAAAGAAGAAATAAGGGGAGAAATTAAGAAATTCCTAGAAACAAATGAAAACAGAGACACAACATATCAAAATCTCTGGGACACCCTGAAGGCAGTATTAAGAGGAAAATTCATAGCACTGAGTGCCCACATAAGAAGAACAGAAAATCACCAAACAAATAACCTAATGACACACCTCAAAGCCCTTGTCTAACCCCAAAACTAGTAGAAGACAGGAAATTATTCAAATTAGAGCAGAAATCAATGAAGTAGAGATTAAAAAACAATACAAAAAATCAACAAAACCAAAAGGTAGTTCCTTGAAAAAATAAACAAGATAGACAAACCACTAGCCAACATAACCAAAAGAAAGAGAAAGTCAACCCAAATTACTAAAGTAAGAGATGAAAAAGGTGCTATTATCACTGATAGCACAGAAATACAGAGGATAATCAGAAACTACTTTGAAAAACTATACTTCAACAAAATGGAAAACCTAGAAGAAATTGACAAGTTTCTAAACACGTACAACATTCCCAAGTTGAATCAAGAAGATATAGAAAATTTAAATCGACCAATAGCAATTAAAGAGATTGAAACAGCAATAAAGAGCCTACTATCAAAGAAAGCCCAGGTCCAGATGGTTTCCCAAGTGAATTTTATAAAACCTTACAGAAGAACTAATCCCAACACTCCTCAATCTATTCCGTGAAATAGAAACAAACGGGACTTTCCCAAACACATTCTATGAAGCCAACATCACACTAATACCAAAACCAAATAAAGACAGCTCAAAAAAGAAAACTACAGACCTATATCGTTGATGAACTTAGACGCAAAACTTCTAAACAAAATACTAACAATGTGCATTCAAAACCACATCACGAAAATCATACATCATGACCAAGTCGGGTTCATCCCAGGGATGCAAGGCTGGTTCAACATACGAAAAACAATCCATGTAATCTACCACATAAACAGAACTAAAGACAAAAATCACATGATCATTTCAATAAATGCTGAAAAAGCATTTGACAAAATCCAACACCCATTCATGATAAGAACACTGCAGAGAATTGGAATAGAAGGAACATACCTTAACATCATAAAGGCAATATATAATAGGCCCACAGCCAGCATCTTACTGAATGGGGAAAAACTTTGAGAGTTCCCTTTAAAAACAGGAACAAGACAAGGATGTCCACTATCACCACTCCTTTTCAATATAATACTCGAGACTCTAGCCAGAGTAATAAGGCAAGAGAAGGAAATAAAAGGAGTACAAATAGGAAAAGAGGAACTGAAACTATCTCTATTTGCAGATGACATGATATTATACTTAGAAGAGCCAACAAACTCAACTAAAAGGCCCATAGAACTGATCACCAAATTCAGCAAAGTGTCTGGATACAAAATCAGTCTTAAAAAATCAGAAGCTTTTTCTGTATGCCAACCATAAATCCACTGAAAAAGAAATCCAGAAGACTTTCCCACTCACAATATCCCCCAAAACAATAAAACACTTGGGAATAAACCTAACCAAGGAGGTAAAAGACCTCTATAAGGAAAACTATAAAACATTGAAAAAAGATATTGAAGAAGATCTTAAAGATGGAAAGATCTCCCATGCTCTTAGATAGGCAGAATAAATATCATCAAAATGGCCATTCTCTACAAAAGTGCTCTACAGATTCAATGCAATACCCATTAAATTACCAAAGTCATTCTTCACTGACATAGAGAAATCTGTCCTTAAATTCATTTGGAACAACAAAAAACCCCAGAATAGCCAAAGTAGTTCTCAGCAACAAGAACCATGCAGGAGGCATCACAATGCCTGACTTCAAACTATACTACAAAGCCATAGTAATAAAAACAGCATGGTATTGGCACAAAAGCAGACACATAGACCAATGGAGCAGAATAGAAGACTCTGAAACAAACCCACACACCTAAGCCAATTGATTTTTGACAAAGGGGCTAAAAACACCCAATGGAAAAAGGATAGCCTCTTCAACAAATGGTGCTGGCAAAACTGGCTAACCATATGCAGAAAAATAGAAATAAACCCCACTTTCTCACCCTGCACTAGAGTCAACTCAAGATGGATCAAAGATCTAGAAATCAGACCAGAGGCCGGGCGTGGTGGCGCACGCTTGTAATCCCAGTACTTTGGGAGGCGGAGACCGGAGGATCCGAGTTCGCGGCCAACCTCATCGCGCATGCGCGGGCGCGCGTGATTTATCTCTCCTCTCTTCTCCCTCTCTCTCTCTCTCTCTCTCTCCCTGCCCCTCTCTCTCTCTCTCTCCCTGGTGAGGCCCTCTGCAACTTCGTGAGACCCGGTTTCAAAAATAAAGCAAAAAAAAATAGGGCCG
>PVJS01055941.1:0-12502 GCA_004027185.1 Glis glis
CCTCACTAAGTAGAGAGAGAGAGAGAGACAGGGAGAGAGGGAGACAGAGAGAGAGAGAGCTGAGGCTGGCCGCGAACCCAGATCCTCCGGTCTCCGCCTCCCAAAGTACTGGGATTACAAGTGTGCGCCACCACGCCCGGCTGACTATGTTTCAAAATAAAAAAAAAATAGGGCTGGGGGTGTAATTTGGAGGTAAAATGCCCCTGGGTTAAATCCCCAATACTACACACACACACACACACACACACACACACACACACAATAAGAATTATGTGCTTCTTAGTGGTTAAAGATGATGACTTGTGGGCTACAGGTACTTGATAGAAGAAGCCTTTGAATGAAGGGAACATTAGCCTGGGCTACTGAGAAAGGGAAAAAAACAAGCCAGGCAGAAGCAAAGATGTGAACAGAAGGAGAGAGGAACAGAAGACCAAGCCATTTCTGAAACATTCAAGAAATCCTTTATTTTTTATTTTTATTTTTATTGTGGTACTGGGGATTGAACCCAGAGGCATTCTACCTCTGAGCTACACCCCCAGCCCTATTTTTTTAATCTTTATTTTTGAAACAGGGTCTCACTAAGTTGCAGAGGGCCTCACTAAGTAGCTGAGGCTGGCTGCAAACCTGTGATTATCCTGTCTCAGTCTTCCAAGTATTGGGATTACAAGCGTGTGCCACCACTCCCATCTCAAGAGATCTTTAAACAACAGCAGAAAGCTTGTGTAGGGGAGTCATGGAGAAGTTGGAAAGATAGGTTTTTTCCTTCATCCATTGATCTATTCATTCCACATCACTCCTTGATTGCCTACCACATGTCAAGGACAGTATTAAGCTTAAAAAAGACACAATCTTTTGAACCCAACTGATGAATGATGGGAGACATTTTATGGTACCAAACTGGCAAATGCCAAAATTGAAGGATGAACAAGCAATAGCATCTCTTATTGTACCTGGGATCCAGGTTAGGATGGAAGAGATCACAGAGGAGTGGGTCACAGGCACACAGGACCTGTACTCACTCTAGGCATCTGGAAAGCAGGTGCAGAAGGGCAGGGATGTGAATAACTTGGATTCACACAGTAAACTCTAAGAGTCATAGTGGCTTCTTATGGAGAGCAGCAGCTACTGGTGAAGGTAGAAATTTAGAGAGAACCAAACAGAAAGGGGGCCTCGTGCATTTTTTTTCACCTACTAAAAGGATTGCAACAAGGAGTCATTGAACAGCAAGGAATCACTGAAGGACTTTCAAGGGAGTCAAATTTTACAGCTCTAACATTTGCTGTGATTTGAGCAGAGGTGGTGGGAGCTCCACTATTGCGGCGACACTAAAAGCAGATGGAAAATAGTACATCCTAGGTATTTAGGAGTTGGATTAAAGAAGACTCATTCTCTGTGGAGGTAGGGAATGTGGTGGCAGGAAAGAAATACTGATTTTGGAGTTGGGAAAGGCTTTGATGAACGACAAATATAGCCTTCATAGTCCCAGAACAATGTCTTCTCTGAATATTTCTTTGGTAATGGATGTATCTATTAAAATAAGGTTTCAGTAGGACTTGGAAGACAGTGAAAACCAGTAGCAACAATGGAGTAACAGGGGATATAAAGAAAGAAAACTGAAGTAGGAGAGACTGAGCCAGGTTAGAAGAAGTGCAGGTAATGAGATAGAAAAAAGGCAGGAGATGTCTAGAACCGTACTGTTCAGTATGGCAGCCACTTGCTAAATGTGCCTATTGAGCACTTAAAAAGCAACTACTTCTCATTGAGAAGTGTCAAATGCACAATAGATTCTGGATACTTAGCACAAATAGAGAAATACATTTCAGTAATTTTATATTGATTTCAATAATTTTATGTTAATTATAATTTATTATTAATGTATCAATTTTCCCTCTTTTTACTTTTTAATGTGGTTACCATAAGACTTAAAATTACATATGGTACATTTTTATGGTTAGATATAAAATGTCCCCTGAAGAGTTCATGTGTTAGTATTAAGAATTGATATAATTAAGTCATGAGTGTTATAATTTCATCAGTGGACAAGAGGTAAGTCTCTGGGGTGTAGTCTTGAGGACTATATATGGTCCCTATTCCCCTTGCTCTTACTCTTGCTTTGGCATCCATGATGTGAGAACAGAGCCCTGCTCTCTCCCTGTCTCTGCTTCCCACCACCATGCCCTGAGCTCTGCAGACTTGGCCTAACATGGACTAAACCTCTGATATCTCCAAAATCTGAGAGCATATAAATATTCCTTCCTCTGAGTTGTGTGTTGTCAGGCTTACTGGGCCATAGCGGTGAGAATGATGAGCGAGACATACATAGTGCACATAGTATTACTGTTACACTGTGCTGGTCCAGAATCTTCCTCTAGCTAGTTCTAGTTGGTATAATGGTGGCTAAGAAGGTCTCTCCAGTTTCTCTCTTGGTCTTACCCACAGGTGAGTTAAAAAATTCATAAAACTTCTGATGGGTCTCAGCAAACTGTCCTTCAGAACTGTTTTATTTCAGAAACAATAGGGATTCCCAGAAGATCCATGGAGCTGGCATCATTCTGAAATTCTCAGTCCCTTTTAATTAGTTAGAAGTTTCCTTAAGCAAATAGCATCTCCAGAGAATATCATTACAGACTTAGAAGCCAGATGTGTTGGTTTTCTCCTGGAATATTAATTCCCTATTCATTAAAAATAAAATAAGTACTCAATGGAAAAAATGAGGCCTAAATTAAGTAGATAATGATTTAGGTGAGTACAAGTTAGAATTTCTTAGTCCAAAGAACATTTTCTTCCACTGAAATATCAGTTATATTATTGTATATATATAAATCAACATCTCTACAAATAAAGTTTGGGTCTCAGTAAGAGATTCGCTTTCAGCTGCTAGAAACAAAGATCCAGTTACACATTCTTAGGCAAATCTAAAGTCTCTTAGTGCTCATGTAAGATGACTGAATAGACCACTCAGAACTTACATGGTAAATCCAGAAAGTAACTGGAGACCCTGACTCTACATTCTATTCCAGGTTCCTTAGTTCATAGTTTCATTCCCCTTGCCCCAAGAGGGCTGATAGAACTCTAGGATTTCATCTAATTTACATGAAGGAAAGTAGGAGGGTCCACCTTCCCTTTTAATATGCCTTCCCAGAAGTTCTGTAAAACACTTCACTTATATCTCATAACTGCAGCCATGGCAAGATGGCCCAGGAATTAGTCTCCTTCTAGGTGGTGATGAGTCTACTGATCCCACAGGGACTGTCACTGGGGAGGAAGAGAGACACATCTGTTATGGGATAGGCAAATAGCAGTCTCTGCCTAGATGATATCTCAAAAAATTAAGAAAATGGTAAAAAAAAAGACATGGTAAAGAATGCGTGCTTTTAGAAACAATTGTTGTAGTGTTTATATAATTTATTCAAGTTATGTATTTTATATTTTTTCCTCCAACAGTTCAAAAGTAAATAGATTTATCAAATGTCAGTGTTAAGCAATAGACATTTTGGGTGAATGAGATACTGCCTTTGTCATCAAGGATTTCATGGCAGAGTGGCAGAGTTTCTTATATATATATTTTAGTTCTTATACCGATCTCCTACTTGAAATTCATCAATAAGTTCACATTGCCTTTCACAAAAAGACCTGTATTCTTAAAAGCACAATAGTCCCTCAGACGTTCGTAGTCTGGCCCTTGTCCTTCTTTCCAGCTCCATCTCATGCTGTTCTCCTTCCCTTGCTCTGGCCACACTGGCCTGTGGTGAGTGCCAGACACACAGGTTCCACGGGCTCGCGCCTGTACTCTCCTCTACGTGTGGACCTGCTGAAGCCCTACTGCTCACTACTCCCTCCTGCTTTCTTATCCTTCAGTTCTCAATTCATAGACTCTCTAAGTCTGGAACAGTTTCTTTTTAACTTGTCTATAATTACATATTCAAGGCTGTGATTATATCTCTGTTTCCCTCTTTGACTTTGGGGTTCATAAGAATGAGAAACAGACCTGAGGTTGCTCCCCATTGCGACTCTAGTGCCCAGCACGGTGCCTGCCATGCAGTAATCTCTAAATACATCTCTTAATTGGTAGAACAAATGAATGATTTTAATAGTAGCACACATAAGCATGGTGGTGAAATTATAAAGAAGGAAAAGAATAATTCCAAATGGAGGAATTCAGCAATGGTATATGGAAGACATGACATTAAAACTGGTCCTGCAAGCATGGAGAAGCAGTCACGAGATGATAAGGGGCAAGGCTGTCTTGGGACATGGACATTATAAACCAAGGCATGTGACATGTCTGAAGTAGGGAGTTGTCCCAAATTCTCAGAATGCCTGAAAATCAAAGAGTCTGTACTTTAGTCCATGGTTCAGGGAAGCTGTTCACTTCTAGAATGTGCTTGTGTTCATGTACATACATTCCAGAGGAGTTATCCTCAAGTTTCACCCATTGGAAGACACGCCTACTTCAACTGGTTGATTTGCAAAACTCTTCTACTTACTGCCTTCCTCGCCCATCCTCTTCCAATCAGTGGCCAAAAATCCTAGAGTTTACTGGAAATATTTTTAAATTAATGGTTTACAATGAAGAAATGCCCTAAACCCTCCCACTCTTCCCATGAGTCGAGTAAAGTAGAAAAAGAAGTAATTTTCATTGAAAAAAAAGTTGCAAGATGTTTTCTTCTTGGAGAAACTAGATTTCTGATGTCATGAAGAAACAGAAGTGTTAGAGAATTGTGTTCAAGGTGAAAAGCAGCTTGCTATAGCAGGACAAACAGAAGTTCCCCTGGGTACTTCTCTGTTGGGAACCCCTGGAAGGGCCGATGAGAAGGTTGTAGCACAGTTGATGTACATCAGTGCAGAAATGAGGGTCCAAAAGTTATCCACATGGTAAATATCTGAGTCAAGAGTTCTCTCAATAGCAGGATGAAAGATAAAGAGGTTGGCTGGAGATAATGAGCTTTCGATGGGCAGGTAACCATGGGGTGGAGAGAAAAAAGTCTAAGGAAATTAAAGCAAAGTTTTTCAGGAGCATAACTAGTTCTGCCTGGTACTTCCCAATCTCTTATATGCATATGAATCATCTGGGATCTTATTAAAAGACAGTCTCTGTTCAGTGGGTCTGAAGTGAGAACTGAGGTTGCGCATTTCAAACTAGCTCCAAAATAATGGTGATACTGCTGGCTCATGGGCCACAACTTGAATATATCAAAGTTCTGACCTCTGCGTCTTGGCTGCCAGGTGTGTAGAAAAGGCAGTCCGGGTGATGAGGAAGAAGGTCAGTGATGTGAGCCTTCAAAATATTATGCTTAGACAACAGGAAAGCCTGCTGTCTTTACGGTTTCCAGGGAAAATAAATCAAAGCAGATGATGTAGAAATCGCCTGAGATAGGCTGGCCCAATATTTGAAACACTGCAGCACTAATTAGCATTTTCTCAAAACTCTAAGTACTTCTGTTTCTCACCTGCATCACCTGTTCTCTTTAGAATGCTATGCTTACCTATTAGAAAAACAGAAGAGTGTGTTTCAATAATTCACTGTCTCTATGTGGAAAGGAACCAACAATAGAGTGTTGCATGATACCTAAATTTGTGTTTTCTTAATACTTACTAACGCATTCCTAGATTCTCTATCTGTAACATTTTCTTAATTTGGTCCTCTCATTGCAAGCAACTGCACAAGTAAGCATTCTTGGTTATAAATAAACAAAACTATAAGAAAAATATAAAAAGATAGTAATTCTCTAGCTCAGAATTGGTGGGAGGCAGAACTCAATGAAGGCAAGGCAAAAGCCAGAGTTCTGTCACCTGTCACCAGACTTGAGGTTCCAGACTGCCTCTCAGCCACCTGGAATAACCTCCGTGACCCTGAAGCTTTATGTGCTGCCCTCAGGACTCAGTTTCAGATGGGGGTGTGCTATTGACTATGCTGACAATTCTTGCAGGATCTTCTCCTTGCTGGTCCACCCGACTCTCAGTAGAGGGTAACACTCTGCCTCACTTATCTTGGAATTTCCTACTAGTAGAAATGTCTTCTACAAGCCGGGCATGGTGGTGCACGCTTGTAATCCCAGTACTTGGGAGGCTGAGACCGGAGGATCCAGGTTTGCGACCAGCCTCAGCTACTTGGTGAGGCCCTCTGCAACTTAGTGAGACCCTGTTTCAAAATAAAGAATAAAAAAATAAGGCTGGGGGTGAAGCCCAGAAGCAGAATTCCCCTGGGTTCAATCCCCAGCACCTCCAAAAAACAAACAAAAAAAACAAAAAGAACTGTCTTCTACAGAGATCAAGTCAAACTAGTCCAACTAAAAGCAATTTCTAAAGTCACACAGGAAAGGATTATGAAAAACACTGTGGGAATTCAAAAGTAGCAAAAGTAGGTTTCATAACAGTAGGATCACCATAAAATTTGCCATTAATTGAGCTTCCTTTACTAGTGAGAGGAGCGTAACAGATATGAATTGGCCCTGCACTGGACACATTAAAACACATGATTATCTTATCTATTAGGTACAGGCCCTATTGGCATTGGTGTTAAAGGAAGTTATGGATTCAAGATAGATTCCCCCTCACCCCGGGAATTGAACCCAAGGGCGTTCAACCTCTGAGCTACACCCCCAGTCCTATTTTATGTCTTATTTTTGAAACAGGTTCTCACTAAATTGCTGAGGGCCTCACTAAGTTGCTGAGGCTGGCTTTGAACCTGAAATCCTCCTGTCTCAACCTCCCAAGTATTGGGATTACAGGCATGCACCACCACGCCCAACTCAAGATAGTTTTAAAAGTACACATTCATGGATCTTCACCTAAATGCTCTGTGTTGACATGTCTGACCTATGTTGCATTCATATCTTTCCTAATCCCAAATCAGCTGGGTTTTTTTGTATATGGTTTTTGTACTCTCCTCAATTCTGTTTTGGGAATCTGTTGCTTTCTTTCTCAGCAATAGATTTCCTGTAGGTATCCCACACGCCATCCTTTTTGACAGACTCTGATTTTTGTTTGGGTTCGGAAAAGCTGATTTTCCTTCAGAGGCAATCAATGTCTCAACTGTGGCCACAGGGACTGATTCAGGGGTGTGCACATGATTAAGTCCCACTACCCTGAAACTCTTGTTTGTTCCTGAGTGAGGCAGCCATAGGACAAAGACAAAACAAAGAATCCATCTGCAAAGAGGGGAATAAACCAGAATGTTGGTGGCTGTTGAACCACTGGACCAATCTCACACCCAACTCCATACTTTCCACTTATTTGAGTCAATCAATTTTCTTTTTTGTGAAGGTACACCCTATTGGGTTTTCTGTTGTTTACAAATGAAGCCATCTGAACTAATATAACTCCACTTTCACTGTGAGCCATATTTGGTCGTATAGCTCTCCCTAGAATGATCTTTGTCTCTGCCACCATTGTCAGATGGCCAACTTTTTTTTTATTTCTCACTTCAAATTCAAGACAGGGAAATTTGGGCTCAACTTATCTTTTCTTGCTAGGCTTTAATAATAATCTGCTGGTCACCCTGGGGTTTGGCTGCTCAATCAAGTACCCAGCCATCAGCCAGACATTGGAGCTGAGCAGGGGAGCTGTTATCCCCTGTGAAGACCTGTGTCAGTTTCTTGTCCATTTTTGAATCATGACAAAGATAATACGGCAGGTATTGAGGCATCTGTGTAAGACTTTATTTTATATTCTATATTTATTACCACTTTTTCTTTTTTATCATTTCATCTAAGTCACTGATTTTCTATCGCATCGGGTTGGAAATACTATAATTCATTATCTTAGTAATGGTCAGATAGGAAAGTAGAACCATTATCATAGCAGAATACCATAGACTAGATGGCTTAGAAGCAACAGAAATGTATTTCTCACTCTTCTGAAGGCTGGAAAGTCAGAGACCACAACAGTGGCAGATTCGATGTCTGGTCAGAGTTCAAGGATGGTCATCTACTCACTGGGTCCTCACATGGCCAAGCGGACCAAGCAGTTCTCTGGAGTGTCTTCTATAGGGGCACAAAGTCCACTCATGAAGGCTTTGCTCAATCCTAATCACTTCCCCAAGTTCCATCTTCAAATCCTACCACATTGAGGATTAGATTTCAGCATATGAATTTTGAGGGGACATAAGCAGTTAGTCTATAGCACTCATTTTTTTGTTTGTTATAGAACATAAACAAAGAAAAAGTTCAACTTGAAGTTTGGAAAGCTTTCTGTTCTTATTTTTATTCTTTCCCTTTGCAATGCAATTATTATTATATTGAGCCCATATCTGATGATGGTGATTTTAAATGAATCAAAATTATTGCTCTTTAAAGCAACACCAAATTTTTCTAAGATATGATGCATACTAATTAAAGTTCAAGGAGCCCTAGGCAAGAAAAAAAAAGATAAGCCATTGCTTAAGTTATGCAGAAATGTATTAAATATTCAAGATTAATTAAAATCTAGGGAAAGATTTTTTAAGGGCGCCATTTAAAGTTTGCATAAAAGTTAATGCAATTATTGTGAAATGTTTGCTATCAAACTGGTTTGATGAATACAAGAAGTCAATTAGTAACATAGTGAAATAAGAGTTAATTCATGTTGCTGTAGGTGTTTTCTTTCTTTGTTCTGTAAAAGTCACTTATAGCTGCATAATAATTACATGCCAGTGCCTACCTGCTTCACCAAGTGATGAAAGATATACATTTATGGTATTTATTTATTCCTAAAATGAATAATATTCCTCTAAAACCCCATCCTGATGATTTCACAATGAAAATTTCATTGGTGTGAAATCAGAAATTTGATTTCTGGTGATTTTACTTTAGCAAAGGGAGAAAAACTCAAGTTTTATTTTATGTATTTTGAGTACTAGAGATGGAATCCAGGGACACTCTACCACAGAGCTACATTCCTAGTCGCCCCCCCTTTTTTAAGAATTTTGATACAGGGTCTCACTGAGTTTCCCAAGATGGCCTTGAACTTGTGATCCTCCTGCCTCAGCATCCTGAGTGGCTAGGATTACAGCCATGTGCTACCATGCCTGGTGGAAAACCTAACTTTTGCTAAGCAGCTCCTGGTACACAGAAGCTGGATTAAGGATCGCTGTCCACAGTGCTGAAAAAGTTCTGATTCTGACTCTGAAAATGACCTTTATTCCCTCATTCAGAACACACATGAGCCATAGTGTTCCTTTTCTTACATAGATGTTGATGTGCAGGGAGCTAACTGAATTAGATGTTTCCAAGCATATCTGGCTTCATCCATCTGACACAATTTATTGTTTTTGAAGCCATTGCTAAGTGAGGGAAATGTTTTCCTAGAAGCCAAATATAAAATTACTAACACATTCCTCTAAAGTAGTAGTAGCCTAAATGTTAGGAGTAGTGGCTGATAGGATTGGGCTTTGTAGGCTAGCTTAGGATTCAAGTCCACTTATAGCGTATTTTTATGTCAGAAGGGAAAATATCATTTGAATTTCTAACTGCATTTTGAGTGGCAAATGGACTTTTTCAGTGTCATCTGTTAATAATAAAGATTATTCCAAAAGTGACAAAAGTCACTTTCCCTCAAAAAGAAAATGGGATAAATGAACAACGTTCTACTTTACTGCAACTTTGGATAATGTCAAAAGGTAAACGCATTAGGCAGTGTTTCCAGCCTGGACATAACAACTTTATTCCCACTACAGGATAAAGTCCAAAGGAGCTTCCTTGACTACTGTGCCTAATGGTGTGTTAGTCATCTTTCCATCACTGTAACAAAATACCTGAGAAAAACAAATTATAAGGCAGGCAGGTTTGTTTTGCTCAGGATTTCAGAGGTTGCAGTCCATGGGAGGGTGGCTTCCTTGCTCTTGGGCTTGTAGTAAGCCAACATATCTTGGTGAGATTGCACAGCAGAAGAAACTGCTCGCTTTACAGCAGCCCAGAGGCAGAGAGAGAGACAGGAAGTGGCTGGAGTATCAATGTCCCCATTAAGGGCACACCCCCAGTGACTCAACTTCCTCTAACTAGGCCCCGCCTTTAAAGCTCCCATCTCCTGCCAAAAGCAACATAGGCTGGTGACCAAGCCTTTAGCAAGTGGGTATTTGGGGATACTTCTCCAAACCATAGCAGATGGTGCTCTCTGCTAAACCCAACAGTGAAAGTACTCCTTATTAATTAGCCTCAAAAAATACTGCGATTTAAAGCATGCTTCCTAGAAATAGAACATATTTAGCCTATGAAGAAAGATTCCCCTTAACACCAGTGTTACCAAAAATTATTAACAGCTTTCAAACATTGAATCTGTAACCACTGTAAGAGAGAAGATGTGAACCAGTAAAGAGCCATTCCAATAAACACATTCACATCCTAATATACCCTGGGTGTTTGTTTCCCAGGGAGATGAATCCTTGCCCTTCTGTCTTCACTCAATCCCCCGCTTGCCCTGCCCTCTCCCAGACAGCAGGCAAGTTCCCTGTGTCTCACTTCCTTGCAGACTAAAGAAGCTTTCCAGCCAAAACAGGGCACCACAGAGGGCCTGCTCCCTGCCCCGAGGCCGCTCACTGCTCCTGGCAGTGTGTCCAGCTCTGTGGGTCAGAGATGCAGAGGTATAGCCAGGACTGTGGGAGATATTTCCTTCTTAATATTTAGTTGGGATATTAAAAAGAGCAAAAACTGAACCCCATGTTTGACACCATAGCACACTGTCTGGCAAGATGACTTATTTTTTATTTAATGACTTTATTTACAAATTGCTTCTCTCCAATTTTGATTAAAAAATGAGGACAAAGGAAAAGGAGAACACAGAAGCTAATATATTTCCTGTGTCTGAGCTTGAAAATTGGCTTGCATTTTCTTGGAAGCTTTATTATGCTTGTTGGAAATAGAGGCTTAGCAAACAAACCCAGCTGGAGGTGCCCTGAAAGATGGTCCACCAGCATCTTTATGGGCGTTGGCTCAGTACATTAGCAGCATTCCTGTGTTAAATTTAAAAAGGTTTATTCTTGATCTGGTCTCTGATGCCATGCAGGAAGCACACCAGTCTGTAGAATATACTGAGAGTCAAGCCCCAAAAGGATCATTAGTCCGGATCCTGCCAGAATCTTCTAATCTGAGTGCCATCAGTTCCTTCTGAGTCTTTGCTTTGCCAGCTGTTACACCAGATAGAACACTGGCAAAAGGAATCCACTGTCCTTCCTACCCAAACATTTTATCAAATGAACCTTAGAAGGAGAGATTCTACCAAGTTCACAGAGGTACAAGTCAATTTTTATGAATAGTCAGCCTCAATGTTAACTGTTAGGATAAGGGGGGGGGCATAAGCTTGCTAATGGCATAACTTTACTAAAATTATAAATCACATCATTCACCAAATGCATATTGTTGGGAATAAAAGTAATCATTGCATTGACTCTTTAGGTCTGGTATAATGAGAGGGTTGAGGTCTTGTAAAAAATAAAAACAAAACAAAAAAATGCTCCAAAGTACATACTGAATATCACACTTGGTGACATTAAAGTGAATTCTTCACACTAAGTATTGCAGTTCTGTCAGGAGGAACGGAACAGAAGAATGAAATGAAGCTAGAAATGACGAGTTCAACTTTGTTCCTTGAGTCTTTCCAGAGAATTAAGCAATTGATTCACTCAGCAATACTCAAGAGGGCCAGGAGGGGCGCTGTTGTGATTGGTACAGCAACAGAGTGTTTACGACCTCATTCTGTCATTCTCCACAACAGGTGGGCTCCCACTGGCAGCTGGGAAGGATGTTTAAAAATTACCTGCTCAGAAAAGTTACTTAAATTCATGCATTTTAAAGAAATTATAAAATGCTAACGTTATATTCACCTTTTAATGGATTTTGCATGGCATATAATTGACATCAGGAAATGTTAATTCTACTCTGCATTAATAACTATTATATTAAGAATAATTTCTGAGAGCAACCAAAACTTCTAACTGCAAGCGTGGTGGCAAGCACAAGTTTCTAGATGAGGACTCTGAAATTATTTCACTATTTGTAATCTAGTCCTCTTATTACAAAGGAGGTGAGGATTGGTTTTCTCATTATCATCCCCAATAGAGGATTGTCATTTGAAATTATTACAATGCAAGATGCATACACAAAAAAATTTAAAAACCTGTCCCTGGAGTACAGAAATACACTTAAGAGGAACACAGATGGAATCTCTACTCAGAAAGTTTGGTTTTGACCTTTATGGATTATATATTATTACTGTTTTGAATGAAGCTATTACTGCCTCATTGTTAGTTTAGCAGCTAACAAATGAGTAGGTATTCTGAAAAGCAGTGTTTAGCATCATTTAAAATGTTATTTTAAAAGTTCATTTCTACTGAGAGAATGTTCTAATAACCATGTTTCTTCTGGTAACTCATCCATGTATATATAAAACATATTGAAATTGGAGAAATAAGGATAACCACTGAGATATAATAGGGAAATATTAATACATACTAGACATTATAGTTTCTTTTCTGTATTGAATGGTTACATTGGAGAATTATCAGTATTTCTTTCCCTTCAAAATATAG
>PVJS01055942.1:0-12502 GCA_004027185.1 Glis glis
GGAGGGAGGGAGGGAGGGAGGGAGGAAGGAAAAGGAAAAGGCCTAGGTAGGTTGCTGAGAATCACCCTACATTGCTGAGGCCGTCCTCAAACCTGTGGTCCTCCTGTTTCAGCCTCCCAAGTACTGTGATTACAGGTGTGCGCCACCACACCTGGATTAACTCTTCATTCTTAATGTTGACCCAGTAACTTTCCTACCTTAGTCCTAGTTTTACACTCTAAAACCCTGTTAATTAGTTTGCTACATCTTCTGTGTGGTAACTATAAAAATACGTGAAGACAACTCACACCTCTCCCATCTTCTATTCCTTTTCAGACAAACTATTCCTAGTCCTCCCAACAGATTTGTATATTCCAAGTAAAGCACTGGTGAGTGTGCGCGGAAGTGGGCATACTCGAACACCTCGGTGGGAGTCAGTTACTCAACTCTTGCTGGAAGGCGGTTAGCCATATTGATAAGCCAGAAAGTCTACTTCTAGAATATAATTCTGGAAAAGTAGTCATGTATATGTATAAAAATGTGCATTCAAAGGTGTTCCTTGAAGCATTATTTGTAATAGCACACAATTGGAAATGATTTAAATGACTATCCATAGACAACTAATCAGCTAAATCTACACTCTTAAACAGTGAATTGCTAAATCTGTTATTTCCTTCCTAGGCCCCTAAAAGCACATCTTCACAGAATGTTTACCTTCAACCTAACTTTTTAAGCCACACAAGAAAATCATTCATTACTTTGTGGTCATACCTTGTTTTGTGCCTCACCTTATTTGTGTAGTCTTAATTTGACATATTTAAATTCCCTTTTTAAAAATTAATTTTTAATTGTACATATAAAACCTGAATGCATTCTAAAAAATTACCATTCTTATTGAGATTGATATGATTTCTTTTCTTCTATTCATTATCATATGTGTATCTATAGAACATATACTATTGGAGTTTTTTTGTTGTTTTTTTGGTACTGGGGATTGAACCTGGGGCATTCTACCTCCGAGCTGCACCCCCAGGCCTATTTTATTTTCTATTTTGAAACAGGGTCTTGCTAGGTTGCCAAGAGTCTTGCTACATCGCTGAGGCTGTCCTCGAACCTGTGATCCTCCTGTCTCAGTCTCCCAAGTACTGGGATTACAGGCGTGTGCCCACAGCCTGCTGGAGTTTTTTGAGGGTGGACTTTTTTTTAACAAATGTTATGCTAGATAATGTTCTGATTTTCACCCCACTGTATCAGTAAATATAAATCATCCTCTTCATTCCTAGTATTAGAAGATTCTTAAATTGTTAGCACTCTGATAAGTAAAAGGTTTCTAATGGAATTAAGCATCTATAAAAAGATGTTCATAAGTTAATTGGTAATTTATATTTTTTGACTTTGTTTCTGATGTAGCACAGATAATTTAACTAATTTTTGTGTGTGTGTGGTACTGGGGATTGAACCCAGGGGCATTCTACTTCTGAGCTCCACCCCCAGCCCTATTTTTTATTCTTTATTTTGAAACAGGGTCTCACTAAGTTGCGGAGGGCCTCACAAGTTGCTGAGACTGGCCGCGAACCTGGATCCTCTGGTCTCAGCCTCCCAAGTACTGGGATTACAAGCGTGCATCACCACGCCCGGCTAATTTATTTATTTATTTATTTTTGGCGGTACCGGGGATTGAACGCAGGGGCATTCTACCTCCGCGCTACGCCCCCGGCCCTATTTTTTTATACTTTATTTTGAAACCGGGTCTCACGAAGTTGCAGAAGGCCTCACCAAGTAGAGAGAGAGAGAGAGACAGGGAGAGAGAGAGAGAAAGAGAGAGAGAGAGAGAGCGCGCGCGCACAAGTTGAGGCTGGCCGCGAACCCGGATCCTCTGGTCTCCGCCTCCCAAAGTACTGGGATTACAAGCGTGCGCCACCACGCCCAGCCCTAATTTATTTATTTATTTATTTGGTTCTGGAATTAAACCCAAGGGCATTCTACCTCTAAGTAATACCCCAGCTCTTTTTATTTTATTTTGAGACAGGATCTCGCTAAGTTGCTTATGATCTCACTAAATTGCTAAGGCTGGCCTTGAACCTACGATCCTCCCATCTCAGCATCCCTAGTACTGGGATTTCAGGCATGCATCACCACACCTGGCTAGAAAATTCAAATTTTGATGTTGTCAGATATGTCAGTCTTCCCACTATTACAGTGTTTTGTTGTTGTTGTTGTAGTTGTTGTTGTTGGGGATTGAACCCAGGGGCATTCTACCTCTGAGCTACACCCCCAACCCTATATTTTATTCTTTATTTTGAAACAGGGTCTCACTAAGTTGTGGAGTACCTCACTAAGTAGCTGAGACTGGCTGCGAATCTGCAATCCTCCTAAGTACTGGGATTACAAGTGTGTGTCACCACGCCTGGCTCTTGAAGTTTTGTACCTTGTAAAAGTGCCTTCTGAGCTGGGCGTGGTGACATATGCCTGTAATCCTAATGCTTGGGAGGCTGAGACAGGAGGATCACAGGTTCGAAGACAGCCTCAGCAATTTAGAGTGGTCCTCAGCAACAGTGAAACCCTACTTCAAAATAAAAAAAAAAAAATCCCAGTACTTGGGAGGCTTAGACCAGAGGATCCAGGTTCGCGGCCAGCCTCAGCTATTTAGTGAGGCACTCTGCAACTTAGTGAGACCCTGTTTCAAAATAACTGGGGGTGTAGCCCGGAGGTAGAATACCCCTGGGTTCAGTCCCCGGTACCAAAAAAAATTAAAAAAAAAAACAGGGTTGGAGTTATACCACAGGTAGAATGCCCCTAGGTTCAATCCCCAGTATCCCCCATACAACCCCCCCCCCCAAAAAATAACCTTAGCCTGGTATGGCTTCAATCCCTAGTACCCAAGAAAAATAAAAGCTTCTCTAGCTCTTGATCATAAACATATTCTCCTACACCTTGTAGTACTTTTATAGTTTTCTTTTTGTATTTATCTTTTTTGTGTATGTGTGTGGCACTGGGGATTGAACTCAGGGGCATTCTACCTCTGAGCTATACCCCCAGCCCTATTTTTTTTCTTTATTTTGAAACAGGGTTTCACTAACTTGCAGAGGGCCTCACTAAGTAGCTGAGGTTGGCTGCGAACCTGCAATCCTCCTGTCTCAGCCTCCCAAGTACTGAAATTACAAGCATGTGCCACCACACCCGGCTTCTTTTTGTATTTAGACCTTCAGTTCATTCTAAAATTATTTTATGAATGATGTAAAGTAGACATTTAACTCTTTTCCCAAATAGCTAGTTATCCTGATTTATTGGCACTTTATTCTTTCCAGTAGATTTGAAAGACCAACTTATTCTAAATTTCCATGGCATCCATACACACACACACACACACCAAGCACACCCACACACGCCTGCAGAAATTCATAGATATGAAGGGCCGGCCGCAGTTCTTCCCACTGGTGCTCTGTCTCCCATGCAGTGCCGCGCTCTGGTTCCATGACTACTACTGCAAGTCTTCCTTTCACCCTTCTCTTGCAAAACTTGGTCTCAGCCTCCCAAGTAATGGGATTACAAACGTGTACCACCACGCCTGGCTAATTTGGATGTTTAAAAAGATAAGGGAAGAAATATTTCATCATTGAGGGTATTCAAAAAGATGTGTTAAGCCGGGCATGGTGGCGCACATTTGTAATCCCAGTACTTGGGAGGCTTAGACAGGAGGATCACAGGTTCGAAGACAGCCTCAGCTACTTAGGCCCTCTGCAACTTAGTGAGACCCTGTTTCCAAATAAAGAATAAAAAATAGGGCTGGGGATGTAGCCGGGAGGTAGAATTCCCCTGGGTTCAAACCCCTGTACCACAAAAAAAATAAAAGAATAAAAAATAGGGCCGGGGGTGTAGCTCGGAGGTAGAACGCCCCTGGGTTCAATCCCCAGTACCGCAAAAAAAAAAAAAGTGATGTTGCTTCCTGGTACAAAATGATTCACTTTCTCAGAAACCCTCTAGGATTCAGGGATGTGCTTGAATTTGCCTTGATTAGAGAGGTTTTATTTCCAGCATTTGCAGCTGGAGTGGAGTGAAGAGTGTATAATGTATTGGAGGTGTCGCAAGGAAAGGAAAGGAAAGGGTGCCAATACAGAATGATGATAGTAATAAAATACAGTTGCCAGGCATGGTGGCACACAACTATAATTTTAGTACTTGGGAGGCTGAGACAGGAGGATCGTAGGTTCGAGGAGAGCCTCAGCAAGTAGTGAGATTCTCATCAACCTAGTGAGACCCTGTTTCAAAATAAAGACAAAATAGGGCTGGGGGTGTAGCTCAGAGGTAGAATGCCCCTGGGCTCAATCCCCAGTACCACAAAAATAAAAGTAAACATCAGACATCTTGACACTCCCAAGAACAAGGACAATCTCCAAAATAACTACCATTATTACACCCAAGAACCGGAACATTAAATTCACACAAGTTTAATAAAGTAACATATCTAAGCCGGGCATGGTGGCGCACGCTTGTAATCCCAGTACTTGGGAGGCGGAGACCGGAGGATCCGGATTCGCGGCCAGCCTCAGCTACTTAGGCCCTTTGCAACTTCATGAGACCCGGTTTCAAAATAAAGTATAAAAAATAGGGCCGGGGGTGTAGCTCGGAGGTAGAACGCCCCTGGGTTCAATCCCCAGTACCGCAAAAAAATAAATGAATAAATAAAATAACTTATCTAAAAGTTGTTTGTTTGTTTGTTTGTTTGTTTTACTGGGGATTGAACCCAGGGGCATTCTACCTCCGAGCTCCACACCTAGCCCTATTTTATTTTATTTTATTTATTTATTTATTTATTTATTTATTTATTTATTATTTGTGGTACTGGGTTTTGAACTCAGGGGCATTCTACCTCCGAGCTCCACACCTAGCCCTATTTTATTTTATTTTATTTATTTATTTATTTATTTATTTATTTATTTATTATTTGTGGTACTGGGTTTTGAACTCAGGGGCATTCTACCTCCGAGCTATACCCCCAGCCCTATTTTATTTTTTATTTGGAAACAGGGTCTCACTAGGTTGCTGAGAGCCTCACTAAGTAGCTGAGGCTAGCTACGAACCTGTGATCCTCCTGTTTCAGCCTCCCAAGTACTGGGATTACAGGTGTGCACCACCATGCCCAGCTCCTGTTTTATTTTTATTTTGAAACAGGATCTCACTAGGTTGATGAGAGTCTCACTACTTGCTGAGGCTGTCCTCGAACCTGTGATCCTCCTGTCTCAGTCTCTCAACTACTGAGATTACAGGTGTGGGCCACAATGCCTGGCTTTAAAACTTTATTTTAGATGTGTCAAATCTCTTTAAGATAATTTGAAATTTCATTGCTAAAATAATTTTATCAAGATCTGATTTTTTCTTCTCAGAAATCATATTCCATGCCTGTTGGCATTGAGTTTCAGCGGAGATATGCAACAATTGTTCTGGAGCTTGAGCAGCTGAACAAGGACCTAAACAAAGTTCTGCATAAGGTTCAGCAGTACTGCTACGAGGTAGGTGATTTGTGTGAGTTTCCCTCCAATTTGTGTTTCAAACAATACTTTCACCTTCACATTTTAGAAAATCGCAACTGAGCTAGTATCTTTATAAGATTCTTTAGCAGAACCATAATTTCTATATATATTTTGGGGGGGTGGTACTAGGGATTGAACCCAGGGGCATTCTACCTCTGAGCTACACCCCCAGCCCTATTTTTGGGGGGGTACTGGGGATTGAATCCAGGGGCATTCTACCTCTGAACTACATCCCCAGTCCTATTTTTTATTCTTTATTTTTGAAACAGGGTCTCACTAAGTTGCAGAGGGCCTCACTAAGTAGCTGAGACTAACCATGAACCTGCAATCCTCCAGTCTCAGCCTCCCAAGTACTGGGGTTACAAGCGTACGCCACCACACCCAGCTCTATTTTTTATTCTTTATTTTGAAACAGGGTCTCACTAAGTTGCAGAGGGCCTAAGTAGCTGAGACTGGCCGCATACCTATCAGAGAGAACAATGACTAAGCAGTTCTATTCATAAACATATACAGATATGTGAACAGTATTTACCAAAAGACATACTGCCGGTGTGGTGGCGCACGCTTGTAATCCCAGTACTTGGGAGGCTGAGACAGGAGGATCCGGGTTCGCGGCCAGCCTCAGCTACTTAGTGAGGCCCTCCGCAACTTAGTGAGAGCCTGTTTCAAAATAAGGAATAAAAAATAGGGCTGGGGGTATAGCTTGGAGGTAGAATGCCCCTGGGTTCAATCCACAGTACCAAAAAAAGTTTTTTTAATTAAAAGTTATGAAAAATATAAAACATATCAGAAGGCCGGGCGTGGTGGCACACGCTTGTAATCCCAGTACTTGGGAGGCTGAGACCGGAGGATCTGGGTTCGCGGCCAGCCTCAGCTACTTAGTGAGGCCCTCCTCACCCTCATGAGACCCAGTTTCAAAATAAAGAATAAAAAATAGGGCTGGGGGTATAGCTCGGAGGTAGAATGCCCCTGGGTTCAATCCCCAGTACCACAAAAAAAAAAAGAAAAGAAAAATATAAAACACATCAGAAAAAAACTTGGAGGGAAAAAAACCTTCTGAGGCAATAGTAAGCGTCATGTTTGTTGGTTGGTTGGTTTTGTTTGTTGGTTGGTTGGTTGGTTTTGTGGTATTGGGGATTGAACCCCTCAGAGGCATTCTACCTCCAAGCTACAAGATTTCGCTAGGTTGATGAGAGTCTCGCTACTTGCTGAGGCTGTTCTTGAACCTGCAATCCTCCTACCTCAGCCTCCCAAGTACCGGGATTACAGGCGTGTGCCACCACGCCTGGCTGTCATTTTAGTTGTAAGTGCTAGTTTTGTAAAAATCCAAATCTGAAAACAGGACACAAACACCAGAGAAGTAATCATGGCCTTATTATTTATGCCTCATGTTTCAATCCTCTTCAGCTTGCTCCAGACCAAGGGCTGCAGCCTGCAGACCAGCCGACAGACATGAGGAGGAGGTGTGAGGAGGAGGCACAGGAAATCGTCCGGCATGCCAACTCCTCAACAGGACAGCCCTGTGTCGAAAACGAAAACCTCACAGACTTGATCTCCAGGCTTACAGCTATCTTATTACAAATTAAGGTATATTTCAGAGAAAATGTTTTCTTTCTTTTGATACTCACCAAACTATACTAAGAATCATAATTTATAAAGTATATCAGTTATTTTATGTCTATCTTTGAGCTATAATTCAATTAAATTTTGAAATATTTTTTCCCTTTAGTGTCTAGCAGAGGGAGGAGACCTGAATTCCTTCGAATTCAAATCACTTACAGACTCATTAAATGATATCAAGAGAACAATAGATGCTTCTAATATCAGGTAATCACTAAGCACAGTCTAACCATTTTATGTTCAATTCATTGATTTTTCAGTGCAATTTTTTTTTTTTTTTTTGGCACTGGGGTTTGAACCCAGGGGCATTCTACCTCTGAGCTACACCCCCCCAACCCTATTTCATTTTTATTTTGAAACAGGGTTTCACTAGGTTGATGAGAGTCTTACTACTTGCTGAGGCTGTCCTCAAACCTGCAATACTCCTGTCTCAGCCTCCCAAGTACTGGGATTACAGGTATGCACCACTACATCCTGTTTTTAAGTATGTTTTAGAATAGCTTTTTAACCAGGCGTGGTGGTGCACACATGTAATCCCAGTACTTGGGAGGCTAAGACAGGAGGATCGCAGGTCAGTGGCCAGCCTCAGCAACTTAGTGAGACCCTGTTTCAAAATAAAAGAATAAAATAGGGCGAGGGGTGTAGCTTAAAGGTAGAATGCCCCTGGGTTCAATCCCTAGTACCAAAAAATAAATAAATAAATAAACGGCTTTTCAGTTATATCCATTATATTGACAGAATAGAAATTTCACTTCAATTTTCTATATAAATGAATCCAAAACACTAATATTTATTTAGCTTTGGTTTAGCTTGGAAGTTCAACTTAGAAGTAGATCTCCTGCCGGGCGTGGTGGCGCACACTTGTAATCCCAGTATTTGGGAGGCTGAGACCAAAAGATCCAGGTTCACAGCCAGCCTCAGCTACTTAGTGAGGCCCTCCGCAACTTAGTGAGACCCTGTTTCCAAATAAAGAATAAAATAGGGCTGGGGGTGTAGCTTGGAGGTAGAATGGCCCTGGGTTCAATCCCCAGTACTACAAAAAAAAAAAAAAAGAAGTAGATCTCCCCCCTCAAAATAAAAAAAGATGGCCGGGCGTGGTGGCGCACACTTGTAATCCCAGTACTTTGGGAGGTGGAGACCGGAGGATCTGGGTTTGCGGCCAGCCTCAACTCTCTCGCTCTCTCCCTGTCTCTCTCTCTATCTCTCTCTCACTCTCTCTTTCTCTCTCTACTTAGTGAGGCCCTCCGCAACTTCGTGAGACCCGGTTTCAAAATAAAGTATAAAAATAGGGCCGGGGGTGTAGCGTGGAGGTAGAAAGTCCCTGGGTTCAATCCGCAGTACCGCAAAAAAATAAATAAATAAAATAAAAAATAAATATAAAAAGCCGACCTTCCCCAGTCAGGGAGAGGGTGTCATGCGGCTCCTTTGATTCTTCACAGCGCCCCTTTTTCATACCACTGAAGTAGAATTTTGGCTAATGCATAAGAAATGGAGTCCTTCCCTGAGGTTGGTAACGTAGCTATTTCCTAACTAAAATTCAGCTCTTCCTTTTTTTTTTTTTTTTTTTTTTTGTGGTACTGGGGATTGAACCCAGGGGCATTCTACCTCCGCGCTACACCCCTGGCCCCTGGCCCTATTTTTTATACTTTATTTTGAAACCGGGTCTCACGAAGTTGCGGAGGGCCTCACTAAGTAGAGAGAGAGAAAAACAGGGAGAGAGAGAGAGCGCGCTGAGGCTGGCCGTGAACCTGGATCCTCCGGTCTCCGCCTCCCAGAGTACTGGGATTACAAACGTGCGCCACTACACCCGGCTCAGCTCTTCCTTTTTTAAAGTTTATTTTTCTTAATTTAGTGAAAGGAAATCACTAACCCTGTTTTCTCTTTCTATAGTTGCTTTCAGAATAATGTAGAAATCCATGTTGCACATATTCAGAGCGGCTTGAGCCAGATGGGAAACTTACATGCCTTTGCAGCCAATAACACCAACAGAGACTAAGCAGAAGACGCCTCGCCAACTGCACGGGCGTCGACTGGGAGGAGGCCTTTCCTTTACACAGGCTTCCAATACCAAATGACCCAACTGCTGGAAAACAAGGGAAATTGAAATCTCCAAATAAGACATTTTAATATACTGTACTGCTTCTTATAATACCAGCATATATTTATTTTTCTTTTATTCAGATACAGTAGCATTGCTTGTGTTACCTATGTTTATTAGCAAGTATTTTTAAACTGAAAATACCTGGACATAATATAATTTCATGGAAGAATACATTCACCATTTTTTTTTTAAATGTGCATGAATTCAACCCATCACATGCCGACAACTGCCACAGCGGAGAACATGGAGAAGCCTGGTCTTTCTCTGCACAACAGTGACAACGTAGAAAAGTCCACCTGGAAAATTGGTACTCGGGTGGACTCAGTTGCTCACCGTCTCGTCTTCAGAAGGTAACGTCATGAGGTGTGGGAGTCCCAGTTTTCAGGAAGCCACTGGAATATAGATGGGAAATAGGGACTTTACAAGAGGATGTGATATATACTTGCAATGTGACATGGTTCTGTAGATCATTTTTATAATAAATATTTTAATTTATCATAATTTATAAAAGTAACCTTTGTTGTTTGTTGAAAGAAAATGAAGGAGCAGGAAAAAAACATTACTGCAAAATGCTAAATTTCAGCAAGTGGAATTGGCATGTGTTTCCCGTCGATTCAGGGCAAAAAGTGCTATTGTTATGAGATTTATTAAAGAAAAAAGAAAGATAACACACTATTTTCATATTATTTGTTTATTTGCACAACTTTTAAACCAGATTACTGGTTAAAATCCAACAGTACACAATTTATAAAGTAAAAAGATTTTATAAGTAAAACAAATATAATAACCATTGTTTTGAAATGCAAAAGAAAGGTTTGTTTTTGGTTGGTTATTTTTGTTTTGTTTTTTAAGGAAAACCCTGCCTAAAATGTTAATCTTGTAAAAAGTATGTATTTTAAATTTTCTTTTAATATAGAATATTATAAAGTCAAAATATAATAAATTGTTTTCAGATTTGGAGTTTAAGATACAGCCGTAGAGTTGGTTTTGATTCTTTTAGATGTCTCATAAGATGAGACTTTTTATATGTTAATGTATAATAAAATTGAAATAAGATTATTTTCCATTTGAAATTTTTGTATAGTTTAAAAACGCTTCCATATTCTTTATTGGTATTGTGCCACTGCAGAACTTTAGTGCAGAGTTTATATTTAGCTAAACTGTTATGTTAAGAAATGCATAAATCTTTTATTCTTAATATTTGTAATTCTAAATAAATTGATTTATGAAAATTAATGTTTATCTACATTCTTTTCTTTTTTTTCTTTTGCAGTTACTGGGGATTGAACCCAGGGGCATTCTACCTCCAAGCTACACCCCCAGCCCTATTTTATTTTTAATTTTGAAACAGGGTCTCACTAAGTTGTGGAGGGCCTCACAAAGTAGCTGAGGCTAGCCACGAACCTGCGATCCTCCTGTCTCAGCCTCACAAGTATTGGGATTACAAGCGTGAGCCACCACACCCAGCTCTTATTTTACTAATATAAATTGATGGATTAATATAAATTGAAATTTCTTTTGTTTAAAAAGTTTTGGTTTAAGCTGGGCGTGGTGGCACATGCTTGTAATCCCAGTACTTGGGAGGCTGAGACAGGAGGATCGCAGGTTCATGGCCAGCCTCAGCTACTTAGTGAGGCCCTCCGCAACTTAGACCCTGTTTCAAAATAAAGAATAAAAAATAGGGCTGGGGGTATAGCCCGGAGGTAGAATGCCCCTGGATTCAATCCCTAGTACCGCAAAATAAAAATAAAAAATGTGACAACAGACGCTGGGCATGGTGGCGCATGCCTGTAATCCCAGTACTTGGGAGGCTGACACAGGAGGAATACAGGTTTGTGGACAGTCTCAGCAAGTAGTAAAACATCTCATCAATCTAGCAAGACTCTGTTTCCAAATGAAAATAAAATAGGGATGGGGGTGTAGCTCGGAGTTAGAATGCCCCTGGGCTCAATCCCCAGTGCCACAAAAAAAAAAAAATGTGACAACAGAATTTAAATATCTATAGATTTTTTCTAATCGTTCACTTGAGAGAGCTGGGTGCAGTAGTACACACATGTAATCCCACTACTTGGGATACTGAGAGGATCCAAGGTCGGAGACCAGTCTCAGCAATTTAGCAAGACCCTGTTTCAAAATAAAAAATAAGGGCCGGGCGTGGTGGCACACACTTGTAATCCCAGTACTTTGGGAGGCGGAGACCGGAGGATCCAGGTTCGCGGCCAACCTCAGCTCTCTCTCTCTCTCCCTCTCTCTCTCTCTCCCCGTCTATCTCTCTCGCTACCTAGTGAGGCCCTCTGCAACTTCGTGAGACCCGGTTTCAAAATAAAGTATAAAAAAAAAAATAGGGCCGGGGGTGTAGCTCGGAGGTAGAACGCCCCTGGGTTCAATCCCCGGTACCGCAAAAAAAAAAAAAAAAAAAAGAAAAGAGGAGCCATGGCCAAGTGTGGTGGCATACACCTGTCATCCTATATTTGGGAGGCTGAAACAGGAGGATCACAGGTTCGAAACCAGCCTCAGCAATTTAGCAAGGCTCTCAGCAATTTAGACCCTGTTTCCAAATAAAAAATAAAATAGAGCTGGGGGTGTAGCTCAGAGATAGAATGCCCCTATGTTTGGTACCTAGCACCACAAAAAGAAAATTAAAAATAAATAAAAAGGGCTGGGGGTGTAGCTCAGAGGTAGAATATCCCTGGGTTCAAGCCCCAATTCCAAAAAAAAAAAACAACTGTTCATTTGAGAAAAAGAACATAATATAATATAGATGCAGTAATACAGTTAATAAACTAATTACAAGATTTTATTATCTATCTCTGCGCTACACTCCAGCCCTATTTGTTTCATTTTGTTGTGAAACAGGGTCTCACTAAATTGCTGAGGATTATAGGGATTACTGGGATTACATGCCTGGCTACAAAATTTGTGTGTGTGTGTGTGTGTGTAAAATACTGGGGATTAAACACAGGGCATTCTACCTCTGAGCGACACCCCAATCCTATTTTGTTGTGGTTTTTTGGGGGGGTTATGTTTTTTTTTGCGGTACAGGGGATTGAATTCAGGGGCATTCTACCTCCGAGCTACACCCCCAGCCCTATTTTATTTTTATTTTTGAAATAGGGTCTTGCTAGGTTGATGAGAGTCTCACTACTTGCTGAGGCTGTCCTCGAACCTGTGATCCTCCTGTCTCAGTCTCCCAAATACTGGGATTATTGCAAATGTGCACCACCACACCTGGCAAGATTTTTTTTTTTTTTTTTTTTTTTTTTTTTTTTTT
>PVJS01055943.1:0-12500 GCA_004027185.1 Glis glis
ACACACACACACACACACACACACACACACACACAGATCAGATGGTGAACTGAATTTGACCCTCAGGCCACAGTTACCCACTCCCTTTTCTAGAGTGCAAACCATTCTCTTCCAGAAGAGGAGCAAAATGGACATCCTGTTGCTACCCGGAGGCAGGACATGCCAGTGGGAATCAAGAAAGCTTTGGATTGCAGGCGTCTAGGATGAACTTCACAAGCTCTAACAGAATATAGAAGAGTATCACACTATTTATGACAGGGAAGATTGTTTGCCCATCCGTATAACTCTTGTTAGGTGGGCTCAGTAGCATAGAAGGAAATGTCAACTAACGTCAATTCTTTTTTATTCATTCTTTACTGAATGACTACTGTATGACAGGTAGGATAAATGATGAAGTGTTCCTGTTGTCAAAGAGTTCATAGCTCATGGGGAAGGAAGATGTAAACAGACGGACAAACCGGTGCAGTCTGGGCTGGGATAGAGAGAGCTGTGGACGCCTGGAGGAGAGAACTCACACTGACCAGGGCAGGGGCTTAGGAGCAGCTTCCAGGAAGGAGGTCAGCCTCTGTTGAGACTGGAAGGCTTGGATGTTGCAAAGTCGACCAAGAGAAGATAGGAGGCAGCATGATTGATGTGACATGATGAGAGACAGGAGGAAGCATAGGAAATTGAAGTAGCGCAAATGAGGAACCAGAAACTTGAGGCTGAGAAGGGAATGGAGGGCACTAGGGTGAGAAGGAATCTGGGATCAGATTATCAAAAACATTGACAGTCTCTGAAGGAATCGGGCCCGGTATTTAGTGCAATGAGGTGCACTTTGAAAATATGGGGATATTGCAGCTGTCAAAAAAAATCTAGAGAAACTTTACTAGAGTTTCACTATGGAACATGGGTGGACTGAGAGGTGGCAGGGCAAGACAGAGGGGATGCCAATCAGGAAGCTCTGGCAGTCACCCAGGAGAGAGCCTGTGACCAGGGTTGGGCTGAGGGAGGGTAGTATTGGAAAGGACCATTGTCCAGGTAGAACTGAAGAAGTTTGATGAGTAGTAAGACGTCCGTGGAGAAGAAAGCTGAAGAAGACAACACGTTTCTGGCTGAGGTGCTGAGTGGGTGCTGGTGCTATTCAACATGGTATTCAAACCAGAAGGGGCTTCAGGTTTGGGGAGGTCATGGGTCCAGCCTTGAACATGTTGACTCTGAGCCTCTAGGGAACACAACAGACCAGTGGAAAGATGGAGCAGTGGGTACCTGGGACTGGAAATTAGATGGGGATCTGGATGGGGGGCAAGGATTTGGAACCTCAGCCCAAGGGAAGTATGTGGCAGGGATGAGGTCACATAAAGAGGGTGCACAGAGTAAGAAGAATAGGGAGTTGGGTCCCAGGGAGGCATGGGCAGAGTAGGGAAATCAAGTGGGTGAAGAGAAAGGCACCTTTGAGACAGGAAGAGTGACATGACACGCATTGCCCATGATAGTCCATCAATGACCCTTGATGCTTCCAATAGCCAGATCTGATCATTCTAACTTCATAGATAAGGGAACTGAGGGTGATCGGGGTCAAGTAACCTGACTGGGTTTATAGCACCAGTAAGTTTTGGAGGTGGGATTAAAACACGCTCTTTTTTTTTTTCTCTTTGATGTCTACCTATTTCCAACTCACATGCTAAATCACAGGTCTATAAAATTAACACCTAACATTTATTTAGTATTTACTGGGTTCTAGGCACTGTTCTAAACAGTTTAAATATATGAATTAATTCAGTCCTTACAGTCATCCAATAACATCCAGGACCAATAATCCAGGGCCATTTTTATCCTGTTTTTTCAAAGAGGAAACTGAGGTACGACAAACTTGCTGAAAGTCACATAGCTGGGAAGTGGCAGATATGGGATTTGAACATAGGTCTGTGCCCCTAAGTGCTATACCCCACAGCTTGAATTGATCTGAAATCTTCCATTTAGCAAAGGCTAATTCAAATGACTGTCACATAGTAGGCATTATGTTAGGTGTTACAATTAAAAAATGAGCTAAAATATTACAGTCCCTACCCAAATGGATCTTACAGGTCAGAGCCTCCTAGAGTTGATCTCAATCATATCTGGGAAAGACAAATAATGAAGAGACAATAGGGCTGTATTAATAGACTACAGAGGAGATTTGAACTGGGGATGGGTCTAGGGAAATACAGACCTTTATTAAATATCTCAGTGTAGACTACTTTTCTAGACCTAAGAGGAGCTATTGTGGATGAACTAGATAAAGGGCACAGTCACCGGATATTTTAAACTTGATTTGACCTCAATTTCTCTCCCCTTGTGTGTTTTCCCGGGAAAGGTATTTTTGTGATGGTTAATTTGCTGCTCATCAGACAGTCTGCATTTTTTTTTTGTAATCTTAAAGCTTTTTTTCAATCACCTTTTTGTGATAAGAACAAATTTAGACATTTCTAACTTAGAGGGTTGGAATTTATGAAATTGTGGGATTTCTCCAGTGAATGATGGGGAGGATATTGATAGCTCTGGAGCCAGGAAGGAGAGAGTATTTGTCCTTTAGACAGGAAGGGACTCTTGGGTGACATAATGAGGTATAAGTAAAGAAGCCAAGACCTCTATTGCTTCTTAATAATGATCTCTACCTTCTGAAAATGCCTCACTCCCAGTGCTCACCATAGGACACTATTGCTATGATGATGGAAAAGGTCTGAATTGGGAGGGGCGTCTACAAGGATTTTATTGTGGAGAAATAGTTAACTTATTTTTTTAATGGGAGAATTACTCTCCCCTTTAGCCAAGTTGGCAACATGTCACTGCCCTCTAAAACTGCTGGGCTGAAGAATTCAGAATTCAGTCAATGGAGTCTCCTGGCAACCTCCACAGCTGTTTTTTTTTTTGTTGTTGTTGTTTTTTTTGCGGTACGGGGGTTGAATGCAGGGGCGTTCTACCTCTGCGCTACGCCCCCAGAGAGAGAGAGAGAGAGAGAGAGAGAGAGAGAGAGAGACAGTGAGAGAGAGAGAGAGAGAGAGAGAGAGAAAGCTGAGGCTGGCTGCGAACCCGGATCCTCCGGTCTCTGCCTCCCAAAGTACTGGGATTACAAGCGTGTGCCACCACACCCGGCTCCACAGCTGTCTTCATAGTGTTACCTGAGACCCCAAGGAGGGCCCAGTTTATGGGAGGTTTGGAAGCGATTCTCTCATACAGATACCAGCTCAGTATGGTATCTGCTGGGTTTACATAATGGCCAAAGGAGGCTTCTGAAATGGCTGTGTCTTGGTCCATGCTGGCTGCAACAACAAAATACCATAACATGGTGCCTTCTTTCTGTGTCCTCACATAGCGGGAGGGGCAAGGGTCTCTCTCCCTCCCTCCCTCTCTCCCTGTCTCTCTCTCTCTCTCTTTTTGTGGTACTGGGGATTGAGCCTAGGGGTGTTCTATCTCTGAGCTATATCCCCAGCCCTGCTTTATTTTTTCGTTTGAAACAGGGTCTCACTAAGTTGTGGAGAGCCTGGCTATTGCTGAGGCTGGCCTTGAACCTGCGATCCTCCTGTCTCAGCCTCCCAAGTACTGGCATGACAGGGGTGGGCCATCATGCCTGCCTGGTTTTCTCTGGGGCTTTGTAAAAGAGCACTAATCCCACTCTTGAAGCCTCTGTTCTTATGACCTAGTCACCTCCCAAGGGCCCCATCTCCTATTGTCATCACATTAGGAACCAGATATCAACACATGAATGGGCACAAACATTCTAACAGCAGGCTGTATTTCCTGTTTTAGGTTTGCTTCATGCACTAGACTAGCTCTATGTGTTGAGAGTATTTTTGCTGACTACTCAGACCACATTATACTACCATGCAAAATCTTCCCAGCAAATACATTTGCCTCATGTCACTGCAATCAATATGCGATGTTCCATACATCAAAAATCAATGCCCAAACCACCTCTTGCCCCTGCTCCTGATGTCTGATATCCCATTTGGATCCTATCTATTCATCCATCCATCCATTCATCCATCCATCCATCCATCCATCCATCCATCCCAGTCATCACCAGCTAAGCATGTACTTTATTAAGCCTTTTCCTAGGGATAAGGAGATAAATCATACATAACCCCTCAAGCTGCTCACAGTCTATTAGAGAAGACAAATAGAAAAGCAATAATTTCAACATAGTGTTATAGATTCTATAATGGCTGTACATAAAAAAATATAGATTGGGCTACTGCTTCACATTCTGCTCTGAGTGATGATCATGACAGACTGAAGGTGGGAAAAATGAGTCAGCTGAAGGCTCTATTCTCCATAGGGCAGGGAGGAACACTTCCTTGTTAGCATTTTACCTTTCAGAGGGCAGGGGCTTCATTTGCTTGTGTAAGGAAATGTCTTGACAGGGGAAGACTGGAAAGCTGGCTCTGAAGGAGTCCCAGAGGAATCTCTGTGGAAGGGGAGAATGGGCATAGTCTTCTCAGGCTGTCAGAGTGAGCTGGGAGGCTCTCACACTCCTCTTTCACTTGCTTGGGTACCTACTTTCTTACCTGCCTGAATGGCTTCTGCTCTCTTGAAAACCACATGAGGAACATAAATTTGGTGTTTGCTCTGTCCAAAGAAAGGCAACTTTGAGAAATATGGTTCAGAGTTTTGGAACAGGAGAAAGAAGTAAAGGAAGAGAGAAAGCACAGGAACCAGGTTCTGTGTATTTCCTGAGATGTGGAGACAGAGCATTTTATACCTCTCAGCAGTGACAGGGTTACAACAGAGATACAGAGGGCCTGGTGGACTGTGGCTGGATTTTATTACTTTGAAAAGGAAGCATGTGCATGACCATTGTTGAGAAACAGGTGGAACTCAATTTGACTAAGCGCCTCTTCTTTACATTTGTGAATACACATCACGAGCTTCATGGTTTGTGCTTGTACACACTTTTAGCTCCAGGAAATCCTTGTGAAGAGCTGGGCAGCTGGCTCCTGCCTGGGACTATCTAGACTCCTGCATGCCTGGAACCAAGGCCATTGCTCCTGGCTCTCCTCTGCCAAATTGATGTGGTAGAGTTCTGTGGTGGAACCTGGCTCCTCTCCCTGGCTGCTGGGAAGACCAGTGAGAAGCCTGTGCCCTCCAAACTCCTTTCTCTCATCTCAGGGACCTCTTCCCTCCTTCACATACAGAATGAGCACATGTTCTTTCTCTGCTCTGATCTCCAGCACTGCATGGTTTAGGCCCTGTCCTGTATCTGTTCCCCTTCAGGGTATTGCTCACATTTCCAACATATTTATCCAACATTTTATTATGAAAAATTTCAAATATGGATAAAAGTTGAAAGAATTCTACAGTAAACACCCATGTACCCACCTTTATCAATATTTACCCATCTGTTTCACCAGTGATCCACCATATCTTCCGATGTGCTTTCTAAATTAAGCTTATTTTAAGATAACTATACATAGATTCACTTGAAGTTATAAGCAATAATACAGAGAAATAGGGCATATCCTTTACTTAGTTTTCCCCAGTAATAGCATCTTCTAAAGCTATAAGTCAATATTACAACTGATACAGTTGAGATACAGAACTTTCTATCACCATAAAGATCACACCTTACCCTTTTATAGCCACATCCACTTCCTATCCACTACTCTTTGACCCCTAGTAACCACTAAGGTAAGCTATTCCCCTTCCATTTCTAGAATTTTTTCTTCCTTCCCTCCTTCCTTCTTTTTTTTGGGGGGGGGGGCTCAAACTTGCTAAACAAATTCTCTACTAATGAGCTACAACCCAACTTTTTAAATTTTATTTGTAGACGGTGTCTTAGTAATTTGCCCAGGCTGTCTTTGAATTTGCAAATCTCTTGCCTCAGCCTCCCTAGTAGCTACAATACAATATCCTGTAATATTGTATTTTAAAAATGTTATACAAATGGAAACATGCAGTACATTAGCCTCTTGGGATTGGCTTTTCTCTCTCTCTCTCTTTTTATTGGTGCATTGTAATTATATGTTATAATGAGGTTCAGTGTGATAGAAACACACATGCACACAGCATGTGTGTGTTTCCTTAGCCCCACCTCACTCCCCCCCTTCCCATACATAATATTAAAATTGGTATTGATTGCCTCATATATGAACACAACATTATTTGAACTGTTTCCTTCATCAGGTCTCCCCCTTCACCCCAAATTCCCTTCCAATATTCTTCCAGTATCTCCCTTTATTTATTTGAAGTCCTTTTTGTTACCCAAATTCTCTCTAACTTCCATATATGAGTGAAAACATGTGGCCCTTCACTTTCTGGGACTGGCTAATCTCACTTAGCAGAATATTCTCTAGTTCTATCCATTTCCCTTCAAATGACCTAATTTTTTTTTCTTTAGGCTGAGTAAAACTCCATTGTGTGTATATACAATAGTTTCATAATCCATTCATCTGTTGATGGAGTCCTAGGCTGGTTCCATAGTTTGGCTATTGTGAATTGTGCTGCTATAAACATGGATATGCATGGATCACTATAATATTTGCATTTCAATTCCTCTGGGAAGATCCCCATGATTCTTTGGATATCCATCCAGGTTGTTGTGTGTATCAACAGCCCGTTCCCAATATGTCAATACCACCCAAGAAAATCCCTAGCAACTGATTGGAGGAAACACTAGTTAGAGTCTTTTCTTTGTGAAGACAATCAACTTATGGAGGATTTGTTACTTTGTGGTTATTGGCCACAAACATTTTGAAGATATTCCAGTGTGATTTCTGTATGTGTGAATTTGAGAAGGACATAAAAATGTCAGTGGCCATATTTATCTCACATGAAATATTTGAACTTTATGCTGCACTAAAACAATAAATTGTCTCTGTAATAAGACATGGGTAATTAAACAAGCAAGGGAAACAATTCATGTAGCTTGAGTTGGATGGGAGCAGTGCGAAGGAAGTAATGTAATCAAAGCCCAGGAGCCAGAGGAAGGGATGTGTGCCCACAAGAGGTGACTGGTCGATGTTTCTTTATATAATGTAGAAGGGATGTGTAATTTAATTTGCAAACAACCATCTTTAGAAGTCAATTAGGAGTTTATTCCAGAGAGTGCAAAAAACAGTCAGAGATTTATGGAATTCTACACATGAGAATGGGAATGTAGCATCGAGAGCTCAAATCTTGCACCTCCTTGCATCTTTGCAGGAAAGACTCCCAGAGGGAAGGAATGTGGCAGCAGCCTGGTGGGATGATGTAAGAGGGTGTCATCTGACTGTTGCCTAGAAAGACAGACCAGACATAAGTAAAGGAGCCTTTCTTTACAGGGACAATGACAAGTACCCTGCCATAAGGCAGTAGGAAAGTAAAGGGCAGAGAACATTTCCCAGAAAACTCTGTGATCCTGAGTCCAAGAGTTGGGAAGATGCTGACCAGAGGCCCAGGACTGATGAGCCCTTGCAAGTTTTGCTGAATTCTCACACACACAGAGCAACCTGGGGTGGGCCCATGGTAGCTACGAGGGAGGGCCACTGGCACCTGCTAGCAGAGCACTAGCAAGCCTCTTGCCCTGGAGAATAGAGAAAGCCCCTCTTCACAACTGCCTTTCCTTGGACTACTTGGCTCAGGTACAGACCACCTGGTATTTCCCACTGTGTTATGTACTTGCTTTTTCATTCATTTCTGTAATCTCTAGCTCAGTATTTTCCTTCATGTGTTTCTCAAAACATAGGTTTATAGGAGTCTGATAGGAATTAGCAAAAAAAAAGGATTGGTGGTCATGGAAGTTTGGGAAATGCTGGTTTAATCCAAGTTACTGCAAGACGGCTCATACCCTGCGACATGGAATTACGCACAGAGCATCTTCAAGATCATTGTAAGTAAGCCAGGTGTGGTGGTGCACGCTTGTAACCCCAGTACATGGGAGGCTGAGACCAGAGAATCCAGGTTCATGGCCAGCCTCAGCTACTTAGTGAGGCCCTCCGCAACTTAGTGAGACCCTGTTTCAAAATAAAGAATAAAAAATAGGGCTGGGGGTATAGCTCAGAGGTAGAATGCCCCTGGGTTCAATCCCCAGTACTGCAAAAAAAAAAAAAGGTCATTGTAAGTAAGAGTATATGGTTGTAGGTACTGATTATAACACTATAATCAGGATCTTTGTAACTTATTTGGCCAGGGGGCCTCATTTTCTTGTGAAGTCCTGCCCAAGGTTCTCCACTAGCACTTTGAGAACTCTGATCTGTTTGGTTCATGTCTATGGAGCCTATGTACACTGAACACAAGAACATGAACTTCATGCCCATTATGTTCCCTGATGCATCTCCACTGCCAAAAACAGTGTCTGGTTCCCAGTGGGCACTCACTAAATTCTGGTTAAACGACTAATAAATAATTTCTTTTATTTCTCGAGTTCCAGGAATTGTGCTAACGTTTCATCAGGTAATATCTGACTTAACTCTCAAAATGATCCTGAGAACAAGTTTCTAGTTGTACCTCCGATAGATGAAGACACTGAGTATTACAATTGTGGAATAATTTGCCCAAGGTCATACTAACAGGAGGGAGCAGGCTGATGTGTGACTACAGAGTATGTGGCTCCAAAGCCCATGCTGGTAACTGTTCCACTACATAGCTTCCAGGAAGGGGTGGATAAGTAAATATGCAAATCCAAAATGCATCCAGGGACCACTGGTGGTGAGAGAAGTAGCCTCTGTGGCCCCACCAAAACACCCCATGACACAGAGTTAATGCATCCTCTGATGCCCAGGAATCACACCCACACTTTGGGAACCTTTCTCACGGCAGAGGATGGAACATGCTCCCGCATGAAACATGGCCAAGAACAAGATTCATCTGGAATACTTGCTTTGACCTTCATTTAGTTATGTGCGATTCCTTTTGAAAAAGTCAGCACTGAACACTGTAGTATTTGGAATAGAGCAACCACAGGCTCTCTATTCCAGGGTGGGGGTGGAGGAGATGAAGGCCTTTCAAGCAACCAAATAATTGCTCTGGCTTTCAAAAGGGAAATTAGAAGCATTTGTTTTAGCATAGTAGATGGAGCCCAAGAAGGAGGGCGTCACAAGCTCCCCATGTTCCCAGTGGGTCCGTGAGAGTTTTCTACAGCATTGTAGCAGACAGGAGATAGTAAACCTGCCTAGGAAAGTGGGTGTTGATGTGGCAAAAAGCCAGTTGAAAACAGGTGTTCTAAGACCCCTCTCTCAAAATTGGAAATGCATCTCTCAGAGAGTGTTGAGTTAATGCCCCAGCACTCAAGCTCCTTCAGGTCCCTGCAAAGGCTGGCAACAAGCTCGGGCCCTGCAAGGGACTGCTCAGGCCCTGGAGCTGCTGCTTGGATTTGCAGGGAGCCCCTGACAAGCAAGACTTAGCCAAGCATGGCTCTGCGTTGAGGAGGAGCAGCCGCTACTAGTGCTAAGATGCCTGAACAGTACGAATGCATTAAACAATTGCTGTTATTAGTGACTGTGTTGTAAGCACACTCTAATTGAAAACTTCAAATCCTTTGACCAAGAGATATCTCCATACATACTGTGACCCAAAGAGGAAGACTTGCTGCTGGCTCTAGGTAAGATATCAGCTGTGGCCCAGAAGGACAGAGACATTTGGGAGAGTGAGTAGGACATTTCTTAGCCAATATTACCTCAATTCAGCATAGGACAGTGGTTAAGAAGGCAATTTTTGAGTGGGGTTAGGATGTGATTCTTTTTGAGGGGGTATTTAAGATTTTATTATGAATTTCAGTAGTTTTTTTTAGTACTATCAGCCAGGAACTGCTAGCAGGCTCTCCTTGCAAAACAGTATAGCTTCCGCTATAGACCCAGTGGCAAAAGGATGTGATTCTGAATGCTGTCACTTATTAAGTGTGTCTCATTTGAACATGTTATTTTATTTCTCTGGATATGTTTCCCCACATCATCCATAACACAGTTAAAATGAGAGCATTTGCTTCTTATTTATTTATTTTTCGTGGTACTAGGAATTGAATCCAGGGACATTCTACCTCTGAGTTACACTCCTAGCACTATTTTTTTAATTTTTATTTTGTTTTTTTGTTTTTTCTTTTTGTGGACTGGGTATTGAACCCAGGGACATTCTACCTCTGAGCTATACCCCCATCCCTATTTGTATCCTTTATTTTGAAACAGGGTCTCACTAATTTGCAGAGGGCCTCATTAAGTAGCCGAGGCTGGCCGCAAACCTGCGATCCTCCTGTCTCAGCCTACCAAATACTGGGATTACAAGCATGTGCCACTAGACACGGCCTTATTTTTTATTTTGAAATAGGGTCTCACTAAGTTGTGAAGGGCCTTACTAAGTTGCTGTGGCTGGCTGTGAACCTGTGATTCTCCTGTTTTAGCCTCCCAAGTACTGGGATTGCAAGCAAGTGCCACCATGCCCAACTGAGAGCATTCACTTCTTAAAAAAATATGGGAAGAATTAAAAGATAAAATAGTTGAGAGTAGAAGAGTGTTTACTAAAGGCTGGGGAGAGTGGGAGGAAGATGAGATGGGGGAAAGGTTGATTAACAGGTAGGAGAAATAAGCTCTGGTGTTCTACAGCACAGTAAAGGGACCGTAGAAAAAAGAATTTATTCTATTTTTCACAAAGAAGTGACCATTGTTTGAGGAGATAAATCTGTTAAACTGGATTTGAACATTACACAATATATACCTGTATGAAAACATCACGTGGTACCCCAGAAATACATATGATTTTTATGTGACAATTAAAAAAGAACATAAATAACTTTTTATTTGTATTTATTTATTTTTTTGCAGTACCGGGGCCTCACTAAGTAGAGAGAGAGAGAGAGAGAGAGAGAGACAGGGAGAGAGAGAGAGAGAGAGAGAGAGAGTGAGCGAGAGAGCTGAGGCTGGCCGCAAACCCGGATCCTCCGGTCTCCGCCTCCCAAAGTACTGGGATTACAAGCGTGCGCCACTACCCCCAGCTTATAACTAACTTTTTAAAAGATAGAATAGATGTAATGCATGTAGGCAGAAGGACTGACATATAAATGTTAACTGCCATTATTGCTATTCCTGGTCTACATTCCCTTATCCAAAATTACTGAGGCCGGTTGTGTCCCACAATTCAGATATTTTTGGAATTCAGAAAGGTGATATGGCACACGCAATTTAGATTATTTAGCACCCCTACAGAGTTGAGGGCAATACCTCATAATCACCGTTATTTTCTGTGGCTAAAACTTAGGAATGTTTACATTAAGTTAGATAAATAAGTTTTCTACCAAATAAGTTTTGTGCATTGAACTTATAAAAAGACTCTCTTTTCAGAGCTTTTTGAATTTTGGATCTGAAATTGTTGACCTGTCTTTTGCAGTGGTCGCTGGGTCTATACTGGGGAAGATGTCCTTCTTGCTTGGGTTCCTTGAGCTTTGTTCCTGGCTACGTGGGGAGGTTTGTTCCAGCAATAGAAGGTTACTGCCTGGACCTGTCCATGAGCCTTCAGAGAGCCTCCTGGCTGTGCCTGGGAACAATGAGTTGTTCACAGAAGTTAAGGCTTCTGTCCTGTGAGTGCATGGCAGTGCTTTAGATCTGGTGCCCAGTGCCAATGCCCAGTGTTTGGCCAGGTCTTCTTGCTGGCTTCTGATATGCATGGGCAGTGCCAAGAGCCTGAACTAGTGATGGATCTCTAACACAAAAGGCACTTGGTTCCTTAATAATAAAGTGCTTTGTGAGCTGGGACCACCAGTCTGGCTAAAGCCTTTTCTCATGGAAATAATTGGTCAAATTAGAAATATAGAACTGTCCACTCAAGAAACAACCAGGGAGAGGGTGTCTTTCCCAGAACATATCCTGCACCCCGTAGGTGGTTTATTTTGGAGTGGAGATAGTCACATCTGAATTTTTAAATGAATAAAATGTTAACATTGTGAGTTGTGCAAGTTTTCCTTCTAACCTTGGTCTCAGATATGAAATGGTTTGGTTTATAATTTGCCTTTTATAAGAAGAAAACTCACCATTCCACATGATTACAAGTCTTCCTGGCCTATGATTTCCTGACCAGCCTCAGTGTGTTTAGGTAGCTCAAGGCAGCCCAGACCAACTCTGGGGCACTGATAAATCCAAGTTTCTGGGGCTACAGTGCTGTGGCCCAGCCCTGCCACCCTGTGAGTCTTATAAGAGTCTGCTGGTGAGCCAGCCAGCCTTCCCGAGATGCCAGTGTCCCTCAATAGGAACCAGCCAACCTTCAGAGCAGGCAATTAGGAAGAATGTGGGTGTCACTGTAAGCCTCGGGATCTACTGGAATTAGAATGAGACACTCAGTGACTTTCAAATCTAGTTCACCCCACTGCCTTCCAGGATTCTATAAGTCCTAAGCATTCACCCCATATTCTGATGGGTGGTTTGTACTCCAGACATACTCTGAAGAGTGTCTCGGGTGACAGTCAAGAAGGAAGTCTCTGCCAGTGCCTATATGTTGGAGAGATGGGCCTATATTTTCTTCTAGTAATTGCAAAGTTGGTGGTCTAATTTATTTGTTTGTTTGTTTTTTTTTTTTTTTTTGCG
>PVJS01055944.1:0-12499 GCA_004027185.1 Glis glis
GGGAGGGAGAGGGAGGCAGGGAAGGAGGGAGGGAGGGAGGGAGGGAGGAAGGAAGGAAGGAAGGAAGGAAGGAAGGAAGGAAGGAATTATTTCAGCCCAGAGTCTGATGCATAGTAGGTTTTCTCATTTGTTAGACCACTTCTCTCTCTTTAGAAGAAAGCAAAATACTGGTTGCCTAAGTCTGCACTGTTATAACAAAATACCTAAGACTAGCCAATTTATTAAAACACATTTATTTCCTCACAGCTCTTTTTTTTTTTTTTTGAGGTACTGGGGATTGAACCCAGGGGCATTCTACCTTTGAGCTATATCCCCCAGCCCTATTTTTTATTCTTTATTTTGAAACAGGGTCTCACTAAGTTGCAGAGGCCTCACTAAGTAGCTGAGGCTGGCCGCGAACCTGGATCCTCCGGTCTCAGCCTCCCAAGTACTGGGATTACAAGCGTGTGCCACCACGTCCGGCTTCCTCACAGCTCTTGGGGCTGGGAAGTCCAAGATCAAGGCTCCAGCAAGTTCAGTGTTCTGGGGAGGGCTGCTCCCTACTTCCACGATGGTGCCTTGGGGCGGCCTCCTCTGTGTCCTCACATAGCACAAGGTGGACAGGCAAGGGATCTGAACTCTGCCTGAAGGGTTTAATCCATTCATGAGGGAGAAGCCCTTATAACCAAACCACCTCTTAAAGACTCCATCTCTTAATCCTATCACATTGGCCATTCATTTTCAAAACCTAAATTTTGGAAGGGACGGATTCCAGCCATAGCCCTCGTGTTCATGGAATCGTCTCGTGGAAGAGAAGTGAAACACTAGAGGTTCTCTGCACCAGCAGAAGTGCTTTCAACTTCAGCTGTGCGCTGGAGATCCCGGGAGCCTGAAGTCCTGATGCCTGGGCCCCATCCCCAGGGGTGGGGATTCTGATTCAGTTGGCCTGGAGTGTGACCCACGAACTTTTAAAAGCTGCCCGAGTCATCCTAATGGGCAACCAGGGTTGAGAACCTTTTGTCCTAGGGCGTCCTAGGCCATTCGTGGCAGGTACGTCCAGCATGGCTATGCTGCCTGGCATCTGCTTTGCCAGCTGAAGCCATGGCAGAGAGGAGGAGGGAGATGTTCACACCATCCAAGGCTAAAACCCCTTGCACTTGAAGTCTGAATTCCCAAATTAAAACTGGAGACTCGCAAGATGAATCAGTGCTAGAAACTGCCGTCCACCGTTGGCCCTATAGTTAACAATGCTTGAAAATTTGTTAAGAAGGTGGAGCTCATGTTAAATGTTCTTATCACATTTTTTTAAAAAAAATGCTCAGGATGTTTAGTCTAACAATTTTTTTAACTTATAAGTATACTGATATACAAGGTGTTTTAAGATATAAACATATCTTGGGTATACACTTAAGAAACTAACTTTGCTAAAAATAAGCATATTAAATAAAAAAACATAGAGCAACTAATATTTGGTATCTGCTATGGGCCAGATACTTTGCCTCTGATATTTTCTGAAGTCGCTGTCACAACACCCTCTGAGCATGCTGGGGCCAGTAATGATGGTTATATAGAACATGGAGTAATTCTCAATTCTCAGACTTAAACTCCCAGTCCTATATACCTAGGCCTTTCCACAGATTTCTGAGTTGTTTTGGAATTTGCATGCAAAATAAAAGCTTCCTACATAATTGAAATTATGGCCAATTGACCGTGAAATAGAAGTGTCCGTGACCAATGAGGTGTTGGGTAGGGAGAGGTTGTTGTGCTCAGAAATGGGTGCCTCCAGAGCCCCAGGGCTAGTTCCCTGGCTCTGATAGAAAAACCCACCTAGAATCATTCTTGTTGCCCCCAACTAGCCTGCCAGCCTTTCTTGGTCCCTCTCCCTGGCAAGAAGCAGTTTGTTGTGCCTCTAAAGAAATGCATTCTTCTGTGATGTTTTCTCTCTTGGTTGAAAATCCGTGTAGGGGGGAGCAGTTGAAGCAGGAAGGTCGATATGGAAATATTCTTCTTTCTCAAGCCATGGCTTTACAAGGCACTGCTGAACCAGATTGGGGTGTGGGATCCCCAGAGGGACTGAGTAGAAAATGATGTCAGAACGGGAGATGCAATCCAACTACAGAAAAGAAGTTTTAACTTTGGGGATGCAATGCAGAGCCATCAAAGGTATTGGGAGATATTTATATACTCTGTGTCTGACAAAGAGCATTCTGCAAAGAGGACTTCAGGGAGCAAGTGGAGGCAAGGAGTCCAACAAGTCAGCTTCAGGAACAGCCGTGCCAAGATATCACATTGGCATAGACGGTGACTGTGGAATGAAGGGGGAAAGAAAGTGGGAGACTCAGCCTGTGACTAGTTGGGACACAGAAAGGAGATGAAAGCAGGTGCTGTGCACTAGCTAATTTAACAGTCCTATGAGATGGTATTGTTACCCACATCCTGTTGCAGGGAACATTGAGGATCAAAGAGGTTATATGTCTTACTAATAAATGATGAATCCAGTCATTAAATGCAGGTCTCCCTGTATTTCTATGTTAATGAATAAGTAACTAAAATATTAAGATGAAGGAGGAGACAAAGCTCTGCTCTGATCAGATGACACTCAGGTTATTGCATTCAATTCTAGGCCCCATACTTTAAAGAGACTTTGGTTGGCTAATGGAATGTGGGAAGAGAAGAGTGATGGAATGGTTAAGGGGCTGAAAACTATGTTATATAATATGAAAGTTCTGGGAAATGCAGCTGTAAAAGGGCAAACTTCGACGGCATGTGATGCTATATTCAGAATCCTGGGTGCTCCCAGAGCCCTGGGAGTAAGCAGGACCAGACCTCTGCAGGGGTCAACAGAATCCAAAGAAGGCATGTTTCAGACTCAGATCTTTAACTTAAAGACAGTAGGAAGTCATTGACAGGATTGGGTAATTAATCACATGTTTCCATTTTTAAAAAATCGTCCTGAAGGTGGGTCTAAGAATATCTTCTTCAGTTAATTACATGTTTCCTTCTTATGTATTCCAGTACATGTCTTGGTAAGTTTATTCCTCAAGATTTTCTTTTTTGTTGTTGTTGTTGCTATTGTAATAAAACCTTCTCCTCTGTTATCTTTTCTAACTAGCTGTTGAAATTTTGGATAGTATTTTTGTACATTTATTCCATATCCAGCCACTTTAATGAACTCTTTGATTATTCCCAATAGATAGTATAGTTACTTCTCTTGAGTTTTCTGGAATGATAAACACATCTTCAACAAATGGCAATTCTGTTTCAGTACTTACAAGTTGTAAAATTTTCCTTGACTCATTGCATTTACTAGGACTTCCAGAACAATGATTCTCTACCAGGGTGGGTTTTACACCCTAGGAGACACCCAGCAATGTGTGAAGATATTTTGAGTTACCACAATTGGGAAAATGTTACTGACATCTAGTGGGTAGAAAGGCATTCTTATCTTAGTCTTGATTTAGATGAAAATGCCTTTTATGTTTCACTATTATGTATGGATTTGGCTATTAGTTTAAGGCAGAAATTTTGTTGAGTCAAGAGTCTTTAGACTCTTATTAACTAAGATTTTTAAAATCAAATAGATATGGAGTCTTATCAAGTTCTTTTATAGTCTTCATTATGATGATAGTATTGTTTTTAATATTTGTCCTAGTCTTATAACATAATTGACTTCTTGGTTCCATTGACTTTACTTTGGAAAATTATTGACCATTAAGTTAAGTAAGCATATCCCTGGTCCTTCTCCCTTTGTAGCACACTATCAGGAATTGCCCAAGTGAAAAGTAGCTTGATTACAAATCAGTGCTAGTAATTTGGAATATCTGCCCTCACAGCTTTCAATGAGGACTCACATATGAAGCCAGCATTCATTTCCTCTGAGTTATCTTGGCTGGATATGTATACCATGAGCCTCTCAATGTCCTTAGCTGCTATGAAGACTGACTAGCAGTCTCCTTGAAGCCTCTCAGGAGTTTCAGTGCAAAAAAAATTAATTTTTCCTATAACACAGAGACAGCCAATATTAGGGCAGACTATCTTAAACATATCCTCCCAATTTAGGGAAAATTCACTTATAATTTTCTCATGACAGAGTAATAAATGGATAGAAACTAATCTTTTAATATAGGTTTCCAAATATTAAGCTATCCTTGCAGTCCCGAAGTAACCATGCACTCATGGTGTGTTATTCTTTTAAGATTAGACTTGGTATTCTATTATTTTTCGTAACTACTTTCAAAAGTAAGACTGATCTCAAGTTTTCTGTCTTTATATAATTTTGCTTTCCATTTTATGCTTTGAAAAAGTTTATTGTGAGATAAAAAGTGTTAGATTATACATTAGAAAAGATGTACCTCTAAACTCACCTGGGCTTGTTTATTGATTTATCATTCTTAAAAACTATCTCTGAGAACTCAATATGCTTTTTCACTCTTGATGTTTTGTAGCCATATTTTGACCATCTTAATAGAGATACAAGAGATTTTATTGACATCTCTGGAACTTCTCTTGGTTTTAGTTGTCAATTTTACTATTTTTCGAATTTCTATATCATTCCTTTCTACTTTTGTCCTTGAACGAGACTTTGTACCTATTTCCAAAAATATGCATTTTCCCCTAATTTTTTAAAGTACTTCTTTGATATTTGTACTCTTATCCTAACAGTTAATATACTTAAGGAAATATATTTACCTTTGACTACAGTTCTGGCCACATCCCATAAGTTTGTTAAATAACGCTGACTGCTAGTTTAGGCTCTCTCGAAACCAAAAGCATTGGTTTCCCTTCCATGAATTAAATATTTTCCCTTTAATCTTTTCTTATTGTTTCCTACTTTTATTATATTGTGTTCATAGAATTTAACATATAACTTTCATTTGAGGAGATTACTAGTGCTTTTCTTTTTAGCTAATATATGAACAGTTTTTCTTAGTGTGCCAAGAGTTCTTGTAAAAAAAAGTTTTTTTTCTCACCGGGTGTGGTGGCACACACTTGTAATTCCAGTACTTGGGAGGCTGAGACAGAATCGCAGGTTCACAGCCAGCCTCAGCTACTTAGTGAGGCCCTCCGCAACTTAGTGAGACCCTGTTTTGAAATGAAGAATAAAAAAAATAGGGCTCGCTGGGCGTGGTAGTGCATGCTTGTAATCCCAGTACTTTGGGAGGCGGAGACCGGAGGATCAGGGTTCGCGGCCAGCCTCAGCTCTCTCTCTGTCTCTCCCTGTCTCTCTCTCTCTCTCTCTCTCTCTACTTAGTGAGGCTTCCGCAACTTCGTGAGACCCGGTTTCAAAATAAAGTATAAAAAATAGGGCCGGGGGTGTAGCGCGGAGGTAGAACGCCCCTGGGTTCAATCCCCGGTACCGAAAAAAAAAAAATAGGGCTAGGGGGTGTAGCTCAGAGGTAGAATACCCCTGGGTTCAAACCCCAGTACCACACAAAAAAGTTTTTTCTCTAGAACATCCTCTCTACTTTTCAAAGAATTATCTAATTTGGTACAGAAAAAAATTAGAACTTACATTTTATATATAGTTTTATCTTGTCCCTTCCAACCTCTATATTTTGTATATGTTCCATATATCTTATATTAGTACTGAAGAAGATTTACATTATTAATAATATGCACAATTTTGGAGTATGGGCTTGAAAAGGTTTTAAACACACAGATGCATAGCAAAAAGGCTGCAGATAGTCTAAAATAGCACAGAGTTCAATGTTTTAGTATAGTGGTATGTCTATGTAACTAACAAATATGTGGTCCTTCCACCAGACACACCTAGAATCTTTTATACAGTTATGAAATCCACTAATACTTGGTTTAAATGGATTGTCCTGGAAACTGTAAAACTCAGCCAGAACTAGGAAAGGAAGTCAAGAGAAGCAGGAGGAAGTGAGGTTGATGGGTTTTATGGAGCATTTCACAGCCCTAATATGTGGAAGTGGAAGCAAACTGGGATTTTTTTTTTTTTTTTTTTTTTGCGGTACCGGGGATTGAACCCAGGGGCGTTCTACCTCCGCGCTACACCCCCAGCCCTATTTTCTTTATACTTTATTTTGAAACTGGGTCTCACGAAGTTGCAGAGGGCCTCACTAGGTAGAGACAGAGAGAGAGAGAGAGGGGGGGGGGGGAGCTGAGGCTGGCTGCGAACTCGGATCCTCCAGTCTCTGCCTCCCAAAGTACTGGGATTACAAGCGTGCGCCACCACGCCTGGTGGAATTTTTTTTTGTTATCTAAATCTCCAATGGTCAAGGAAGCCCTTGATGTGATATAGAGAGCTCAGCTCATAAAAATCTTTATTTATATTTCATTTACATGACGATATTAAATTTCTCTGTAGCTATTGTGCCTTATCAATTCTTTCTTATATTGCTAGCCATGTTCATTTTATAAATTTGAATATTATATTATTTGGCACATCAAGATTCATAACTGCTATTCTTCTTATTATAGACTGCTTCCTTATCAAAATAAAATTACTTTCTCTTAATGTCTTTTATGTTGGAGTCCATCTTATCTTTTGGCATCATTTTGATTTAGGTTTAAATCTTGCACAAAGTTTGTAGGTAGTTTCTGTCTGTTTTCTTGCGTGAATCCAATCTGAAAGTCTTTATATTTTGTATTAAAGTTGGGTCTATTTAAAGACCCAGAATTATAGATCTTATTGCATTGTTATCTCATGCTGGTCTTCATACTATTTTGCTATTAGTTTTATCTTCCATCAACACTCTGCCTATTTTTTCTAAATTTTGAAAAACAATTTAAAGTTTAAAAAACACTAGGAATAATGTACAAAATATTTCCCCAAATTCTGTTATTTTTGCTTTTCTCCCTTTTAGCTGATTGAATATGACTTTTTTATATACCTCTCAGTGACCGTTTTTCTTGGTAAAAATTGTACTTGAACCTGTATTTGTTCGTCAATGTAATGAATTAAGTCATTTTTGTTGGTTCCTCTTCTACCAAGGGAGTAAAAACCAACATTTTTAAATTCACCCCCAATCCCATCCTAATCGTCTTGCATATTTTTGTTAATATAATCTAAAATTTAAAATTCTAAAAGACTTGGGATTATTAATGTTTAATTTTATCTTTATGTTTGTCTTTTCCAAGAATTGTTTACAGATAATTGCATTGCTATGTGACTATATTTATGGTTATTAAAATAATAGATGCAGGCCGGGCGTGGTGGCACACGCTTGTAATCCCAGCATTTTGGGAGGTGGAGACCGGAGGATCCGGGTTCGTGGCCAGCCTCAGCGCTCTCTCTCTCTCTCTCTGTGTCTCTCTCTCTCTCTGTACTTAGTGAGGTCCTCCGCAACTTCGTGAGACCCGGTTTCAAAATAAAGTATAAAAAATAGGACCGGGGGTGTAGCACGGACGTAGAACGTCCCTGGGTTCAATCCCCGGTACCACAAAAAAAAAAATAATAATAGATGCAGTTCCATGTGTAACTGATTTTAATGTTCACTACTCTAATTTTTGTCTCGATTTGCACATTCTTGTGTTCCCCACTTTGATTTATATCATTCATGTGGCATATACCCTCAAGAAGTATATTTGCTTTGCTCTCTGTACTTTAAGCTGGCCTCCAAAATGTTACACTTTGTACACACGACTTTCTTTTATCTTCACAATAGAACAACTTGATTGAGAAGAATGTGGTTTTGAGTCATCACTTTTTCCTCTCAAAATTCCATAGATTGTTTCACAGCTTTCAGAGTTAGGGCAAAAACTGGAAGTCTGATCTCTGTCCTTTATGGGGAAACTGCTTTCTTTGGATGCCTGTAGAGTTCACTCACTTAGTAGCCCATGTATTCAACAAAGTCTGGATGGGTGTCTACTGTATTCAAGCACTGGTCTAGACACAGCAGTAAATGGAAGAGAGAGAAAGTTTTGTCTTTGTGAAGCTGACACACCAGTGGGGGAGACTGAAGATAAACAAAATGAAAGAATAAAATATAAAGCATTTGTGATGACACATGCTAGAAAGAGGGATAAAGCTAAGGAAGGGTGGAGGGAGTCGTACACCTGGCACTTTAAGTAGGACCATTAAGGAAACCTTTAGCAATGGGCTTTATTGAGCACCTACTGTATAGCAGGTATTAATCTAGGCACACAGGACACAGTGGTCAACAAAATCAAGTCCCTGTCCTCATGGAATTTACATGTGTGTGGATGATCAACAACAAACTCCTGTGTATCTGAGATAGATGCTATGAAGGGAAAAATAAGGCAGAATAAAATACTTGTAGGACATGAATTTTGCTAAAACCCTGATCTCTTTTTGATAGTTTTTCCTGTGATACTAAGGACCTTTCAATAAAATTCTTGTGTTTTTCTTCAGGTTGAGAAAGTTGTCTCCTAGTTCACCTTCAATTATTACTTCATTTGTTGAGTTTTTGCCTCTTTTAAGATTTTATTTTGAGTTTTTTGGAAATATTTTTAAGTATTTCATATACACAAAAGAATGTGCACAATTGTTTCTTCATAAATGTTAATTTTATATTTATTATTTATTTATACTCTTAATTTAGTGTGTGTGTGTGTGTGTGTGTGTGTGTGTGTGTGTGTGTGTGTTACTGGGAATTAAACCCAGGAGCATTCTACCACCGAGCTATACCCCCAGCCCTTTATATTTTTTATTATAAAACAAGGTCTCGCTGGGTTGCTGAGAATCTTGCTACATTGTTGAGGCTGTCCTTGAACCTGTGATCCTCCTGTCACAGCCTCCCAAGTACTTATTTTTATCTTTAATTGATGTATAATAATTGTACATATTTATGGGGTACAGTGTGATGATCTAATACACGTATTCAATGTTTAATGATTAAATCAGTATGTCCATCACCTCAAATGTTTATTGGTTCTTTGTGATGGGAAAATTCAAAGTCTTCTATGTAACTATAATTTTGTACCTCTTCATCAAGCTTTTTCTATTTCCCTTGTTTCCTCTCCTTCCCAGCCTCATAATCACTCTTCTACTCTCTACTTCCATGAGATCAACTTTCTTGGCTTCCATGTATGAATGAGAACATGTAGTATGTGTCTTTTCATGCCTGTGTTTTTCATTTAACCTAATCTCCTCCAGACTCCTCCATGTTGCTGCGAATGACAGGATTTCATTCATTTTTTTTTCTTTTTTTTAATGAATCTGGAAAATATTCCAGACAGTGATCTCTTTCATAGAAAATAGCAGTGATTATTTTTGAGCGCCATTCTCTGTTCTCTATATATTTAATCTCATTACTTTTGTCTCCTACATTTTGCTGGAGTTTCTCAAGTTTATCCAAGATTTCTGATTCCAAGTCCAGTGTCTGCCTCATCTATTATTAATTCAAGTCCTCAAATATATATTTAAAATCTCTTTAAAAGTCACTTATTTTGTGATCATATTAGTGTTTTTGTTTTTGTTTGATACTAGGAATTGAACCCAGGCCCTCATGTATTGCTAAACACATACTTTCCCACTAAGCTACACCCCAGCCCCTCGGGGTCCCCACACACACTGGGAATTGAACCGGGGCATTCTGCCTCTGAGATACATCCCCACCCCTATTTTTAAATTTTTTTTTATCTTGAAACAGGGTCTCACTAAGTTGTGGAGGGGCCTCACAAGGTTGCTGAGGCAGGCCATGAACCTGTGATCCTCCTGTCTCAGTCTCCCAAGTACTGAGATCACAGGCGTGCACCACCATGCCCAGCTTATATTAGGTTTTTAATTATATATAAATGAGTCTTAAAATATTTGCGAAGCACTTACGATAGACCCGACACATAACAAAATGCCGCTGACTGATGGACATGGCCAGCACTGGTAACTGTGAATCTCTTCTGGACACGCCTGGCCCTCCATTCTCATGGGCTTCTTGATGTCTTTTGCTGGAATTGGGGGTCTGCTCAAGGGCACCTGCTTTGCCTGGTCCTAATCCCTGGCCAGGATCTGTTCTTGGGGTTTGAGTGGACTTCTTACCCTCAGGCCCCCAGGATCCTTCATGAGAGGTGATTCATGAAAATAACCACATCGCACCCCAGAAGTTTCCTGTGTATCAACCCTCAGCACTTAGCCTGCATGAATCATTAGCCCTCACAGTAACACAGTGATGTCAGTGCTGTTACTGTCCCCATTGTACAGATGAAGCAAAAGAGGCCTAGAGGGTCACAGCCGTTGAGCCAAGGAGCTGAGATCTACACACCAAGTCTGAAAGGCAAGAACACCTCTCTGCTTGAAGAAGAGAGAAACGGGGAGTTCAGAGACAGACCCCACCTCTATTAAGAAAGTTCCAGAGCCCAGCACAGATCTGGTGCTCTGCAAGTATGTGCTGAAGGTTTATAGAGTGAAAAGTTTTGCCTAGAACAATGGTTCTCAACTGGGAGAGGTTTTGCCCTTCTGGGGACATTGGCAGGGTTTGGAGGTATATGTGGTTGTTGTGACTGGTAGGGGAATGAATGTTACTGGCCCCTGGTGGGTAGAGTGCAGGGATGCTGCAAAACATCCTGCAGGGAACATACAGGCTGGATCCCCCACAGCAAAGCATTGCCCGGCACCAAATGCCCACAGCGCTGAGACTCAGAAACATGAGGCTTTCAGATCAACTAGGTGTGTTCATCTTCCTCTCATATCTGCGACAAGACAAAAGGAACTGGATACCCCAAACGCCACAGGACTCTGTGCCGTGTCATTTACGGGGCTCTCTCTGTGCCTCTCATCCCCCAAGTGTGTAATTTCATTGTTCTGTGTTTTTGGACCCAGCCCAGAACTGCCCTCCCAAATAAGAAATCGTGAATTTCAGGAAGGGGCTGGGGATCTCGTCCTTTAGGAAAGTTGAGCTGCTGAGGAGGATAAAGCACTGAATGTTTTAGGGTTTCAATTTTGGAGTCTGCCCGGGAGAAGGAGCACGCGCCTCTTTCCATTCAGGAGCTGGCGTTTTGTATTTAAATGACAAGGGAGCTGCTGGGGAGAAGCCAGGCTAGTCCTGGCGAGGAGGGAAGTTGTCTCCCCTCTGAAGTGGCTGCCTTAATGTCATGTCATTACACCGTATTGCTGCACAGGTTAATATAATTGGGTGTCTATGTGTGAGCAATGATCCGTGCCGTGTTACAGCTTTGAAACAAATGACATTTAACCAGCCGGTCTGTAAGGCTCCTTGTTATCTACATGGTGAGCAATTGGAACGGAGAAGGAGTCCTCTCGGTGAGCAACTGATGAATTAGTTGTTGGGTTTCCTCGACAGCCTGGATTTATAAGAGCACAATTCTAACATAATTTATTAGATCTATAAACAGACAGATCCGATGTTTTTTACTGAGATTACATCTTGTCACCCTCAGAGATTGTGTCTCTGACAGCCGTGTTATAATTTAATTTTATTATTCTGATAAGGTATTGTTTCTGGGGGCTTATTTATTTATTTAATTTATTTATTACTTTTTTCCTCCCGGTGCAGAGACATTTTCAGGTTGGGCTGGGAAGGAATCCGACACTTTTGTGCTGGCTGATACCTGGTAGCTGCCTGATGGTCTTTCCAGGCTGTGGTTGAGCTTCTCAAGGGCTGGGACAAAGTTGGAGCGAGAATTAGCCTGTGGTCCCTGGCCAGGAGTGTGGCAGGAAAGAAAAAGAACCAGTGTCTGGAATGAAACTGGGGGATGTGGAAGAGCCTCCCCTTCTAGAAAGCCCAGCCAGTAATAGACCTCTTTCCCTAGAGTTTCTCACCTTTGCAGGCTACCTGATGCTCTCCAGCCTACCTGTCAGCCCAGGACACAGGAAAGTCCACCCAGAGTCTACCCACCACTCACCCGAGCATGAAGCTGGGGCCTCTAGCTGTCTGGCTAGAAGGTCTCCCACAGAGCTATTCTAAACCAACTCCTCTGGCCATGCAAAAAGAGAGAGGTGCAAGCCTACTCTCAAAGGCCCTTCTAACAAAGGGAACACAAGTCTGGTTGACCAACAACTACCAATAAATGGACAGTGGCCACCCCAAAAACTGAACAGGGGAGAGGGTACTAGAACTGTGTGTCCAGTCCAAACAACATAAGATAGTGGGAAAACTCCCCATCTAGAGGCTACCAATCAGATCAAGGTTTCCATCTCTCTGGGGAGCCATGACTTTGGGCACTCCATTTCTCCTCGATGAGCCCTTTGCGAGGCAAAACATAGGCACGACCCCTGCTTTATAGGACCTAGAGACAATAAAAGAGCGAATGAGCATAGAGAAGTGGTTCATAAGTTAAAGTCCTGGGTTAATGAAGGGTATATTGATTAGCAATACCATCTCTAAGCTCCAGAGGTATATTTTTTCATCTGGAAGGGATATATATTCTTATTGTTGTTTTTTATAATAATCTGCATACAGCTTTCAATTTAACTAGGTACTTGCATATATTTTTTTTTTTTTGTGGTACTGGGGATTGAACCCAGGGGCGTTCTACCTCCGCGCTACACCCCCAGCCCTATTTTTTTTATAGTTTATTTTGAAACCAGGTCTCACGAAGTTGTGGAGGGCCTCACTAAGGAGAGAGAGAGAGAGAG
>PVJS01055945.1:0-12501 GCA_004027185.1 Glis glis
GTGCTCTTCCGATCTTACAAGGGAAGGGGAAGGGCAAGAAAGAAGTGAATCTATGGAATTACTATCATAAACAATGTGTACATATGAGATTATACCAACATCATTCTCAGTACTACATGTGGGGAGGGAGGCGGGGGGGGAGGGACACCAAGAGCTGTGTGCATGTATGTTAACACCAAACTGACACTCACTGTGATGTGAGACTACAATGCACCAATAAAAACATATAAAAAAGAAATATAAAAAAAAAGAATGTCAAATGGGTAAATGTCACCAGGCAGAGGTATAATATACACACAACAGCAAAGGGAAGGCGGGCCCTGCCAGGTGGGCTAGGGAACGTGTATGAACTTTAGGAAGCTCCTTCTGAACTCTGGAAGACATGGGGAGCCAGAAGTCCCCTTGCCCCCCAACTCGTCTATTGGCACCCAGTCACAGCAGGTTATCATAATCTCTTGGGGGTCTTTGAGAAAGATCCTGAATCACCCCACATCTGTTGAATGAGAACATTGGGGATGTTTAAGTATACTTGAAAACCATATTTAAAAAAATCAACCTCCTCAGGTGATTTTTATTTTCCAGGTTTAGGAGTCACTTATGCATTATAGATTACCGACCAGGGAGTTCTATTTATCCATCAAAAATCTATTGAGGACTTGCTACATGTCAGACATTGTGTGAATTACTGGAGACACAGAGAGGAAGGCAACAGACACTGTCACTGAGTTCATAGGGTTAGCAGCCTGGCAGGACTAAGCAACACTAAATGAATAATTACACAGATTGCAACTGTCCTGTGTACTGTTGAGGAACAGTGTACAGTTCCATGAGACTGTATAATGGAGGGACTGACAGCTGCGGTTGGAGGAGATCACCCCAGGGAGGTAAATTTTAGCCAAGACCTGAGGGCTCCGGTAGAAGAAGGTTTGACAAGTGACTGGAAGTAATCCAATAGTGAAGACCTGAAGTAGGACTGGAGATGGATGTGCTTCTGTCTGCTTGCTGGGTTCAACACCATCAGAAGGGAAAATACTACAAGAGAAGCACAGGAAATAAAGCAAAAAAAAAAAAATCAAGAGTAAGAGGAAAATTGAGCTATCTTGTTGGTAGAACTATGGGTTTGCCAGCTTTTTAATGAGAATTGATATCATTGCCCCAGCACACAAAGCTTGGCTGGAGACTGTGGTCTCTGGAATTGAGTCCTTCAGAACAAGGAAAAACTATGTTCCCGCTAGAATGAGAAATTTCAAGCTTATAAACCAAAGTTGAACATTGTCAGAGTACAACATACAAAACAAAAACAAAACAAAACCACTCTTTCTTCAATTTAAGAAAGAAAAAAATGCCCGAGAGATCTCTAGGTTCTAAAGTTCTCCAAATAGAACTTCTCTCTTTAGCTTTTATTGTCTCATTACTATCTGAGAAAGCAATGAATGTTAAAAGGAACTTCAATCCCATTTTCTTGCTTGTTATTTAAGCTGCAGAACTTTCTGGGTCCCTAATTTCTATGGAACTAACAGTTGTCCTTGTTTAATCTGTGCTCTACCTGAAAACTTACATTTCTCTTTGAGTTATTTTGCTGACTAACTCAGTTTTCTGATTTGGTTAGAGACTTATTTTCTTTGGCATGGCTTAATGATTTGCTCTAGTATTTACAAAATAAAAATAAACTCCTGACTGGCTATTCAATTCATATGACAGGTGGAAGGAAATGGCTGGTTTTTTTTTTTTTTTTCGGTACTGGGGATTGAACCCAGGGGCATTCTACCTCTGAGCTACACCCCCAGTCCTATATTTTATTCTTTATTTTGAAACATGGTCTCACTAAGTTGTGGAGGGCCTCACTAAGTAGCTAAGGCTGGCCACGAACCCGGATCCTCCTGTCTCAGCCTCCCAAGTACTGGGATTATGAGCATGTGCCACCACGCCCAGCTCAAAATGGCTGTTTTTGATACTCATTTTGAACCTATGTATTGGGGTTCTACCATTCCAAACTTTAGGGCAAATTCAAGTTTTGCAATTGGAGATGTCTTTTTCAGACGAGGCAAGGTCCAAGCTTCACTTAGATTCACCTGACTTTTCTCCTAATTCAAACTTTTCTTTCCTTTGTTCCTTTCATCTTCAAGGAAGTTGCAACCCATTTTGGAGTTTCCATTTGGCTCCAGATGGTCCTGAAGTGCATCTGCTCCTGGAGCCCGCAGCCTATGTTCCTGGAAGCCAGCAAATTCCATGGGATCTCCATCCAGTGCTCAGTCACAGTGATTGGACCAGGGCGGGACCCACTTCAAGTTAGATGGGGTCCTTTTCCTAGGAATCTGTAACTGGAACTAGAGAAATGCTTGTTTCTTCATGTTGGCAGGTATCATCATTCTGTAGAAGGAAAAAGGAACAAGTGGTTTGTTATGTAGGAAGTTTAATCTGATAGCACTTTGCTCTTGATGACAGAAAACGGAGCAGTGTAGTGATAAGGGACAGAGTATGCTTGAAAAGTTAGAACCAGAAGAGTAACTCCAAGTTCTGTGGTGGATCAGTTAGTCAGTGTTTTATTGGCTTTCATCCTGCTAAGCAGTCCCTGAGCTACAAGAAGCCCCCCTGCCTGTCGTCTCTGTGCACACTGGGGCTGGTGGGAATCCACTTTGGGAGGACACCAGGATTTGTGTTTTGAACAATTTGAGATGTTCCTGTGACATCTAAGTGAAGATATTAAATAGGCATTTGATGTGGGCATTTGAAGCTTGATCTTGAATGAAAATATAAGTTTGGAGATTAGAGCAAGTCTAAAATTTGACCGCTTTACTTTCTTATGTTGAACTTATAGTTTCTACTACATGATTTTTTAAATTTATTACATTTATTGGTGCATTGCAGTTATACATTTTGGTAAGTGTCAGGGTATCAGAAGCATGCATTCACACAGTGCTCATTTAGCCCTCCCTCAAATTCCACCCCATTCCCTCCCCCTTCCCTCCTTTCCATGCTCAGCATAGTGATCGACTCTGATAAGTTTGTTTATACACATCATGTGCATTAGTGTATTACCCTCTTCCCCCCTCCCGTCTCCCTCAGTTAGGTCACCTTCTTTGCTCAACTAAAGTTTTCTCCTTCTTTGTCTGGAGTTCCTTCTAAGTCCCATTCTCCCTAGCTTCCACATATTAGGGACAACATCTGAGTTTTCACTCTTTGTGATTTACTAATCTCACTTAGCATAATGTTCTCCAGTGCCCTCCATTTCCCTGCAAATGATGTAATTTTGTTCTTCATTATGGCTGCATAAAGTTCCATTGTGTACATATCCCATGTTTTGTGATCCATTCGTCTGTCGATGGACACCTACTACATGATATTTGATAATAAGATTTCCTCTGGAACACAGCTTTCAGATTACTAGTGAATAGACGGTACTGATTTACCTTCTTCCAAGAAATGCATGGCTCTTTATGTCTTCTTGCTATTTTCTCTTGGAAGTTCATGTTTTATGTTAATAACTTGTGAAAGCTTTTCATAGAGCAAGAACATTTGTTCCCGTGGACGCCATTTATTTTTTTTATTTTTTATTTATTTATTTTTGCGGTACCGGGGATTGAACGCAGGGGCGTTCTACCTCCGCGCTACGCCCCCGGCCCTATTTTTTTTATGCTTTATTTTTGAGACCGGGTCTCACGAAGTTGCGGAGGGCCTCGCTAGGTAGAGAGAGAGAGAGAGAAAGAGAGAGAGAGAGAGAGAGAGAGAGAGAGATTGATCGATCGATCGATCGATCGCGTGCGCGCGCATGCGCGCTGAGGTTGGCCGCGAACCCAGATCCTCCGGTCTCCGCCTCCCAAAGTACTGGGATTACAAGTGTGCGCCACCACGCCCGGCTTCCGTGGATGCCATTTATATTGAAACATTTTTCTCAGTTTCCATTTTCTTTTTCATCAATTTTTTTTACTACTGTTGCTTTATCCTACACATTTAAAATTTTTGTAGTTCAATAAATTATTCTATTATTTTCTTTTTTTTAACCTTTGGTATCTTTTGAATAAAGTTCTCCAACCAGATATTATTTAAACATTTAGTTGTTTTCAAATAAATTAATGTACCTTAGGTTTATTTTGTTAGATGGGGAGATAAAGTTCTGTTATATTTTTCTAAGTAGCTAAACATTATTCTAGCACAATATGGTTCTATCATGCATGTTTATTCCTGCTGGCAATTTAGGTCCTCTGATAACATACCAGAAAAATCACACACCTAAATGGCTGAACATGCATCTGCCTCTGAAGGCATGACGATATTTATTGATGACTTGAAAAAGGTATTCTCTCTAGCATTTGAGAGTTTAAAAAAAAAGCCACTTAGCTCTGTTCCTCTCTGACATAACTGCTATTTCTGCCTTCTCACAGTAAGGGGATTAGCATCCCAGAGACTGAATGAGACACCTCTAGTCAGCATGCTTGCGATCTCGGCATTCTAAGATCTACAGCGTGACCCCTTGTTCTTCTAATTCCCTCTTTTGGTACAAGATATGAGACTAAGCACATATCTTTAAGACTCAGGGTTACTTCTCCATCAAAAGCAAGATTTGTAAACAAGAATGGTATGACCCCTTCTAACTTCTTTGGAAGGTGTTTTATTTCTACTATTTTTTATTTTACGCATGTTTTTCTTGGCTTTATAAATGTGTGCCTGTAAGTCTAGGAATACAAGATCATCTATGTTCTTGGATTAGGTTAAGTACTCATCTCTATGGTTCTATTTTGTCAAAAGTGGAATAATCCTGAAATAAATGTGATTATTTATTCGTTTTTATCTATGCCTCTGCCTCTCTCTCTCTCTGCTTGATGAGACTGAAAATAGCCAAATCTAGTTAGTCATGAGGAAATTCCTCTACAGTGTTATAGAGAACAGTGGGTAAATAAGCATTTGGAGTTTATAGATAGTCGTGAAGATAATGCTCATAAAATACATATTTCCTTGTGGCTTCATGATCTTGGATGCAGAGAATGTTGATAGCTTACAGAAGGATTTTGGCCCATTACTAATCTGATGATGTCTTCCTCAATTGAGTTTTTTCTTCTATGTTCTTTTTACTTACTCTTTTTTAACACTTTTTTATCTACTAATGAATGATTCATTAAGATTTGGATTCCTAGCCGGGCATGGTGGCGCACGCTTGTAATCCCAGTACTTTGGGAGGCGGAAACCGGAGGATCCGGGTTCGCAGCAAGCCTCAGCTCTCTCTCTCTCTCTCTCTCTCTCTCTCTCTCTGTCTCTCTCTCTCTCTCTCTCTACCTAGTGAGGCCCTCTGCAACTTCGTGAGACCCGGTTTCAAAATAAAGCATAAAAAAATAGGGCCAGGGGTATAGCGCGGAGGCAGAACGCCCCTGGGTTCAATCCCCGGTACCGCAAAAAAAAAAAAAAATTGGATTCTTTTTCATTTTATCTTTTTATATCTATTCAAACAATGGGATCTTATATCAACTCAAGATATTTGGAAGGGAAAACAATAACAAAAAGCTCATTCAGAAACATATTATTATTCTATCTCTAGGTACCTGCTGTGGTGAATGAGGTAGAGAATAAAAATTACATATTAAATTAGGAAACAAGGTCAAGAGAGACTTGGAGCCCTTTGTAGCCCACTTTTTAATAGTTTAGAGCAGAGATCTTATCCTGAGGTTCAGGAATGACCTTGTGATGGGAATAGAAGGAAAAGGGTGAGTTTCTAAATGTGTTGAAACTCAGAGCCAGGTGTGGTGGCGCATGCTTATAATCCCTGTACTTAGGAGGCTGAGACAGGAGGATCCCAGATTTGAGACCTGCCTCAACAACTTAGCGAGGCTTTCTTCAATTTAGAGAGACCCTGTTTATAAAATAACAACAACAAAAACAAAACAAAGCAAAAAGGGTTGGGAGTGTAGCTCAGAGGTAGAATACCCCTGGGTTGAATCCCCAGTATAAAAACAAAACTAAACACAACTCAGTGCAAAGTTTGGCTACATCTGATTATGTTTTTAAGGTGGGGGAGGGAGTTTCAAAGCTTTGATCACATGTTCATAGGCATCCATGACCACAAAACAGTAAAGAACCATTAATATGCAATAACTAGAGTAATAATAAAGGGGCATATGCTCTTTTGAGTTAAAAAATAAATTTAAAGAAGTTTCTTTTTTCCTTTATTTTTGACTCAATTTGATGAATTTAATGTCTCTAGACTTTTTTTTCTTCCAAAATGTACAGAAATGAACAACTTAGAAACTATTCTGAGCTACCTGGACTCAAATCAGCAGAAGTGTGCTGGAGGTGTTCAGCATGGTCTTTCTGAGAAAGACAGGGGCGTCGCAGAAAACAGCAAGGTATAGAAGCACCTTCCGCCCTTGAGCGCAGGCTGGCCTCCTCAGGTGACATGGTCATTCCTGATGCTGAGAAGCCCAATCCTTTGCCACAAAGATGGTCAGCTGCCAAACAGCATGGGAAAAAACTGATCCTGGCAGGATATTCAAATCCTCTTCCTAAGTTGCATGCAACAGGAGGTTGAGTCATGGAAACATGGAAGTTGAATTCTCAGATGATCCAACGCAGAGTTCTCCTGTCTCCTCTCACCAGCTGCTTTTTATTTATTTATTTTTTATTGGTGCATTGTAATCACACATCATGATGAAGTTCAGGGTGATAGAGACATGGATGCACACAACACTTGTTGAGTCCCCTCACTCCACTCCCTCTCCCTCCCCATCTTCCCATGCACAACACTGTGATTGGCACTAATAAATTTGTGTTTATTGGCTACTTCAGAGAGAAGTGGAAACCCCTAGTGCATCTGATGAGTTCTGCCAAATCCATGAAATTCTGGCAGAAGCGGGAAGGGGAAATGTGCTTCCCAGTGGCATTTGGCTCAGGGATAAAGCGTGATGACCTTCGTAGATCTCCTGCCTCATGTATATCTCCTGCCCCTTTACATTGTAAGACTCACATGCTTCTATAGAAATCCTGGAATCCATCTTAACCCTCTTGAAAGATATATGGGTCATCAGGTCAAGGATATTTTAGGTCCTTCCTATGAAATTTACTTCTTTTTTTTTTTTGCGGTACCAGGGATTGAACCCAAGGGCGTTCTACCTCCGTGCTACAACCCCGGCCCTATTTTTTACACTTTATTTTGAAACCGGGTCTCACGAAGTTGTAGAGGGCCTCACTAGGTAGAGAGAGAGAGAGAGAGAGAGAGAGAGAGAGAGACAGGGAGAGAGAGAGAGAGAGAGAGAGAGAGAGCGAGCTGAGGCTGGCCGCGAACCCGGATCCTCTGGTCTCCGCCTCCAAAAGTACTGGGATTGCAAGCGTGCAGCACCATGCCCGGCCTGAAATTTACTTCTAAACTTCATATTTTCTTTCCAGAAGTGTTTTCAAATTTTATAGGTCCTCAGCAACTTTTATAAAAGTATTTCTCAAATTATAATTTAAACTTATATCCCCTTTTCTTGGACTCTCAGGATGACCTTTGGTAACTTTAGAATTAAAATCACGGGTTTTCCTTTCTAACTTTCATGGTAGCTATTTAGAGGTTTTGACTAATTCTGTGACATTAGACAAGACAAAAACATTGGACTGAGCTTTGTCCTTTAATATGACTTTTCAGATGAGAGAACTAAAGTAGATCACAAGACTAAATTCTGAGTACAGGATTTGTAAAATTCTAGATGTAGATATGGTTTTGGAAAAAAATGGCTTTAGGTTAAGTACACAAAAGGTTAAATGATGTTTTTCTACGATTCTACACCCACATGACTTCAGGTTTTTTTCTTTTGCTTTGTGGTGTTGGGGATTGAACTGAGAACTTTGTACATACTAGGCAAGTAATCTACCACTAAGCTACATTTTCAGTCCTTTTAAAAAATTTTGTTTTGAGACAGGGTCTCACTAAGTTGTCCAGGTTGGCCTCAAACTTATGATTCTCCTGTCTCTGCCTCCTGAGTGGCTAGGATTACAGGTGTGTACACCATATCTAGATCCTTCAATAATTTTATGAATCATTTGCTTGTGACTTTTCTTCTAATTTTAAAGTGCAGATTCTCCATGCAAATTAATTGGCTATAAAAATGACAGAAAAGCATTGGTCTTGCTGTTGTGGGGAGAAAAAATGGAAGCAATATCTAGAAGTATCATCTTCCTATATATCATTTTTATCACAGAGAACACAAATGGTAGAAGTGTTGGGCCAGCATGATATTAAATCCATATGTCATCTTGTGCTATATATTTGTCTTCAAGAGTAAACAAATGAATTTTTCAATATTTCATCTCAAAGCTGCTTGTAGGTTATTACATTTAAGGCAAAATACTCTTGCAAGTAAGGTATATAAGACTTTTTGATGCAAATGGAGTACATACTTAATGGCTTTTATAGAATGTACAACAGACAAGAAAGAGATAAAACTATTTTATTGGATCCACTAAAACAAAGAAACACAAAATAGAAAGAGATGCAAATCACTTAATTGCAATCAAAACAACTCCACAAGACAAAGTTGAAGTGAAGCACAAGTTTACACTGACAGATTACTCTTTCCAAGCTTACAGACTGTTATTTGAGTTCAGCATTAGGAACTAAACTCAATGTTCCTTCAGTTCTACTGGTTACAAATTGCAGGTATACTATCTTGTGAAATTGAAATAAATTTGTTTCTTAGAAATCATTATTTGACTGGATTACACTGGATGCAGGGCATGTTCTTGAGAGAGGCCAGGCTCCTTTGTGGGCCAATCAGAACGCAGCCCTCACTGCCGTGCCCCTCGGAGGCTGGGGTGGTCGGTTGTGCTCTACGACAGTGCGTTCACCTTCAGCATTTGAGAGAAGACTGCAGAACTGTGTCAGCTGGAGGATGAGATATTTAAAGAATCAAAAGCCACTAACATCACAAAAGCACTTTATTTCCAGTGATATTTAGAAAACTGAGCTGAGGACTGTGGTGTTTTCACTAATGGGAAGGGAGGAAACCCCAAATCCTTCACATTCCTTCGAACGAGGCGTTTTCTTAAATTATTGATGATTGAATGGGTTAGAATACCAACTTTCTCACTGTCTACTGGTGCACTTTGGGCAAGTGATGTATCAAGTTGGTGCCTCACTATTTTCTTTTTTTTTTGGAACTGATGATTGAACCCAGGGGCATTCTACCTCTGAGCTACACCCCTAGGCCTTGTTTTCATTTTTATTTTGAAACAGGGTCTTGACAAATTGCTGAGGGTCTCACTAAATTGCTGAGGCTGGCCTTGAACCTGTGATCCTCCTGTCTCAGCCTCCGAAGTGCTCGGATTACAGGTGAGTGCCATGGTGCTCAACTGGTGCCTCACTTTCAGTGTAGTATTTATATCATTGGGGTTTGTAAAAATTAAGTGGGCTAATACATGTGAAGTACCTAAAATGATGCTTGTGCATAGCATGTGCCTGATAGATGTTAGTTACTGAGAGGCCAATGCTTGTCCTGTATGTTGTGACAAAACATATTCATGACACCTATAAAAGTAGTTGTCCAATCAATAATTCTTATTATCAGCATCATTATAAACGATGTTTTTTGGATATTTAAAAATTAGGCCCCAAAACACAAACAAAAACAAGAAAAGAGCAAAAAACTTTTCTTGGTTATCAAGTTAAGTCAGTTGAGAGCGACAATTCCCCAGAGTCTTAGTGGAACTTCCAGTGACAGATTTTCCTTTGTTTCTGAAATTCTTAAGAAGACATTTAATAAAATAGAATTTTCCTTACTAAGGAGAATAGTAGTAGTTCTGAATTTTATGTTCTTATTTTCTGTAAAAAGTAAAAGCTCAGTACTATCATGCTCTTTTTTAGAAAATGTAGTAGATCTATGCCAGAAATGAATCTTTTTTTTTTCCATTGGAAGGGAAAATAAACTCCCTGGAGACCTAACTGAAAGAATAATAATAATGATATCCCCTGTGGACACGGTCAGGTGATGCGACTTTCCTGCTCTGCCCTCTCAGTTCCCAGGTGTTCGCCGTGGACACTCTACCTGTTCTGAGCCGACGCTGATGGCTCCTTACAGAGGATCTGGGTTGCACTTCCATGGAGAGGAGGATGTGTCAGAGAGCTGCACAGGCCCAGTAATCCAGGGGAGAAGGGAGGAGAGTGGAGGGCTCAAAATTTGTGAATGGGACTCATTCGCCTTGGTAAGAAAGGAAACGTATACATCATTGTTTCATGATATAAAATACTTGTATCAATATATGTGACACATAGGTGATATTTATCTTGTTACATATTATCTAGAGATTTTAGTGAAGAGTTTTATGAACTTTTCTCCTATATATTATTTCATGACTGGTATGTTTGTGAATATAAACAATAAAACAACAGAAAAGACAGAATATGGACTACATGGAAGTTTTGACTATGAAATCTTCCTCTTTATTTCGTTGAAGATAAGCAAAGGCTGAAAAAATTTTATAATCTATAGTCATCAAAAGATAGTTAATTTCCAGTATAAAGCTCTCCCCCTCGAGGAATGATGCCAGATTCTGCTCTAGTGGCAAAAGTATTTATTGACAAGCATTTGTTTACATTTTCATCCTATTTATTCACATTATCTTTTCTGATTGGTTATTATTTGTATGTAGGAAATGAACAGATATTTGTATGGTAATCTTAAAGCAGTGAGCTTTACCAGACTATTATACTGATTCTGTTTTTTAGCTGATTCTTTTGAATTTTCCAGGTAGATGTTAATTATATCATCTACCCATAATGATAGTTTTGTCTTTGCTTTTCCAATATTTATACTAATATATTCTCTTATTTCTTTCCTTATTTTGTTGCATTGATTAGGACATTTATTATAATGTTTAATTGTGATGGTCACAGTTGGCACCTTGGTCTTGTTTTTTATTGAAATACAAATGCTTCAGTTGTTTTACTATTAAGTTTGATGTTTGATCCAAGTTTCTAGTTAATATTCTTATTAAATTCAGTAAGTTTTTGTTTATCTTGTTTTATCCTTAGGAATGGGCATTGCATTTTATCAAATGCTTTTTAACCATGTGACAAGCTGATGACATGTTTTTTCATCTTTGTTATCATAATGAATTATATTTAGAGATATCCTAATATTGAGTCACCATATATTTTTGGGGTAAACTCTATTAGTTCAAAAGCATTACTCTTAATACTGTTGAAGTTGATTGGCAATAACTAATTTTAAAATTTCCTTTAGCTATGTTCCCAAGAAATATTGGTCTGTAGTTTTCTTTTTGCAGCATTGCTACCTGGTTTTGGTCTTAGCTTTCATTAAGTTGATTGAAACTTTTCGGTTCCAATCAATTGTTCTCTCAGCAAGGCAGTTTAGCTGATGAATGATTGCTTCTTAAAGGTTGAAAGAGAGAGTTTCCCATAAAATTGTTTAGGTCTAGAGCTTCCTTCCTTCCTTCCTTCCTTCCTTCCTTCCTTCCTTCCTTTTTTTCTTTCTTGTGGTACTGGGGATTGAACCCAGGGGGCATTCTAGCTCTGAGCTGTACCCCCAGCCATATTTTATTTTTATTTTGAAACAGGGTCTTGCTAGGTTGATGAGAGTCTCACTACTTGCTGAAGCATTCTCAAACCTGCAGTCTTCCTGTCTCAGCCTCCCAAGTACTGGGATTACAAGCGTGCACCACCACGCCCGGCTTTAGAGTTTTCTTTTAATAGATACATTTTGACTGTCTTTTCATTTCTTTCTAGGTTTTTCATCGGCTTAGGTTTTGTAAGTCTTTTTAAATCAAGTCTCTTACTTTGTATTTTCATAGATGATAATTTTATCTGAATTTTCAAATTTATTGGTAAAATGTTATAATGTTTTCTTTAAAAATTCTTCTAGCTGGGCGTGGTGGCACATGCTTGTAATCCCAGTACTTGGGAGGCTGAGACAGGAGGATCCAAGTTCATGGCCAGCCTCATCTACTTAGTGAGGCCCTCCGCAACTTAGTGAGACCCTATTTCAAAATGAATAAAAAATAGGGCTGTGGGTGTAGCCCGGAGGTAGAATGCCCCTGGGTTCAATTCCAAGTACTGCAAAAAAAAAGATCTTCTATATTTTAAGTTACATCCTGTTTTATTTTTTTTAACTTTTTATGTTCATTTATTGGTGCATTGTAAATTATAATTATACATTTTTATATATGTCAGGGTATGAACATCATACATGCACACATTGCACATTAGCCCTCCCTCCAATCCCACCCTATTCCCTCCCCCTTCCCTCCCTTTCATGCTCCAGATAGTGATTGAGTTTTATAGGTTTGTGTATGTACGTCATGTGCTATAGTGTGTTTCCCTTCACTCCCTGCCCAACTCCCTCAGTTAGGTCACCTTCTTTGTCCATCTAAAGATTTCTTCTTCTTCCTTTCTAAGTCCCTTCTACGTCCCATTCTATCTAGCTCCCACAGATTAGGGGGAACATCCGATTTTTTACTCTTAGTGTCTTACTAATATCGCTTAGCATGATGTTCTCTAGTTCTCTCCATTTCCCTGCAAAT
>PVJS01055946.1:0-12501 GCA_004027185.1 Glis glis
GAGAGAGAGAGAGAGAGAGAGCTGAGGCTGGCCGCGAACCCGGATCCTCCGGTCTCCACCTCCCAAAGTACTGGGATTACAAGCGTGCGCCACCACGCCCGGCTCTGTACATCTTTTAAGTAGCAGCCGTTATAATCACTTCCGGGTTGTTCCAGCCCCAGTCTTGGGCACACACCTGTGATGTTTCTCACCTCTGCCTGCAGTTCTGAAATTCCTTTAGGAGTATGAGGATGGTAGGACCTGCCGAGCATCCTCCCAAGCACAGGAAAAGGCAAGCACTCAGGAAGGGAGAATGATGAGTCATAAATAATGACGTAACTGTGTAGACCCACCACTGTAAACAGCCCTTAGCCAATTCAGCGATGCATAACTCTATTAAGATTTTTTTGGCCAGGCATGGTGGCGCACGCTTGTAATCCCAGTACTTGGGAGGCCAAGACAGGAGGATCCGGGTTTGCGGCCAGCCTCAGCTACTTAGTGAGGCCCTCCGCAACTTAGTGAGACCCTGTTTCAAAATAAAGAATAAAAAATATGGTTGGGGGTGTAGCTCAGCAGTAGAATGCCCGAGTTCAATCCTCAGTACCGCAAAAAAAAAAGATATTTTTGGTAGATGTCGGAAGCCGCCACTGGTTTGAGACACATGAGGGCTGTAGTTCTCTGCCCAACCTCTACCACTTCCACTCAACAGAGGGAATTGGTTCAAATAGAAGCAAGCCAGACCAAATTTTGCTACATATTCAAGTATGTATGAAAGAGTTACTAGGGAGAAAGCCTAAATGTAGTCCTCCATCCTGTTCTGGGGGCTCCTGAGGTCTCAGGTCTCGGACTATACCTTGCATTAAATGTTAACTCAAGACAAAAGCATAATTATAGAGTCCTGAGTTGGAAACTGAACCTACGACCATTCAGGTCAAGCCATGGATGCCACTGCAGATGGTGAGGGGTGAAGGCTGAGACAGGAGGATCGCAGGTTCGCGGCCAGCCTCAGCTACTTAGTGAGGCCCTTCGCAACTTAGTGAGACCCTATTTCAAAATAAAGAATTAAAAAATAGGGCTGAAGCTGGGCGTGGTGGCGCACACTTGTAATCCCAGTACTTGGGAGGCTGAGACTGGAGAATACGGGTTCGCAGCCAGCCTCAGCTACTTGGTGAGGCCCTCTGCAACTTAGTGAGACCCTGTCTCAAAATAAAGAATAAAAAAAATAGAGCTGGAGGTGTAGCTTGGAGGTAGAATACCCCTGGGTTCAATCCCCAGTACTGCAAGAAAAAAAAATAGGGCTGGGGGTATAGCTCAGAGTTAGAATGCTCCTGGATTCAATCTCCAGTACCACAAAAAAAGAAAGAAAGAAAGAAAAAGAAAAGAAGGAGTAATTCCAGGCAAAGAGAAGAAAATGGGAGCCAGAAAGTAGGGGTCTCAACACAAGTGTAAGAGGGAGCTCCCCAAAGAAGGGTCAAGGCGCATCTCAGCCCAGTGCTATGCAAAAGACCCAGAAAGTTCCAGACCCGGTGCAGGGCAGGAAGTCTGAGGCACCAGGGTGGATACCAGCTGGAGAGCTTATCTGATTGAGGGGAACAGGGTGGAGAGGAACTTGATAACTCTGGCAGAGCTTGAGAAAGAATTTGTGTTGAATACATAGATAATTAAACAATTTTTGTCGTTATTGTTGTGGTACTGGGGATGGAACCCAGGAGCATTCTACCTCCAAGCTACACCCAGCCCCATTTTATTATTTATTTTGAAACAGGGTCTCACTCAGTTGCGGAGGGCCTCACAAGTAGCTGAGGCTGTCCTCGAACCTGCGATCCTCCTGTCTCAGCCTCCCAAGTACTGGGATTACAAGCATGTGCCACCACGCCCAGCTCTAAATAGATTTTTTAAATGAGGACTAGTTAGCACCAAGAGGGACTAAATTTTACAAGGAGAGAAATGTAATCATAATATATAAATATGGCTTGTCTGTGAACAATATTGACTGAAGGAAAACAATCTAATTATTGAATGTTGGTGGGTTTTTGTTGTTCTGGAGGCAGAGAGAGCCAAGAGCGTGGAGCAGGCGTCTGCTTAGCATCTAGTGAGGAATTCTTTTTTTTTTTTTTTTTTTTTGCGGTACCGGGGATTGAACCCAGGGGCATTCTACCTCCAAGCTACGCCCCCAGCCCTATTTTTTATCCTTTATTTTGAAACCGGGTCTCACGAAGTTGTGGAGGGGCCTCACTAAGTAGCTGAGGCTGGCCACGAACCCGGATCCTCCTGTTTCCGCCTCCCAAGTACTGGGATTACAAGCGTGTACCACCACGCCCGGCTAGGTGAGGAATTCTTGCTGCATCCTGATATGGCAGAATATGTCGCTTGGTGAGACAGAGCAAGGTGCTAGCTCAAGTCTCTTGCTCCTCTTGCAAAGCCGTGGAGGGTTAACTGCCATCATGGGTGCCCACAGTGACCTCATCTAATCCTGGACCTTAAACCGGATGTGGTGGCGCACACCTGTAATCCCAGTACTTGGGAGGCTGAGACAGGAGGATCCGGGTTCACGGCCAGCCTCAACTACTTAGTAAGACCCTTTGCAACTTAGTGGGACCCTGTTTCCAAATAAGAAAGAAAATATCAGGCTGGGGGTATAGCTTGGAAGTAGAATGCCTCTGGGTTCAATCCCTTGTACCAAAAAAAAAAGTAATAATAATAATCCTGGACTTGCAGAGACCCCACCCTCAATATCACTAACATATAAATTGAGGATTGAGTTTCCAACAGGTGTTTGGTAGGGAACAGACGTCCAGGCTACTGCAGTGTTCATAACAAACTCCCGATCAAATAAATGATATGCAAAAATCCTTCACCACTGTGGGCTGTCTTTTCTTTCCTTCTTTTTAACCTTTTTTTTTTTAATGGTACCAGGGGTTGAACCCAGGGGCATTCTATCTCCAAGGTATATCCCTAGCCCTATTTTTTTTTTTTTTTTTTTGCGGTACCGGGGATTGAACACAGGGGCGTTCTACCTCCACACTACGCCCCCAGCCCTATTTTTTATACTTTATTTTGAAACAGGGTCTCATGAAGTTGCGGAGGGCCTCACTAAGTAGAGAGAGAGAGAGAGAGAGAGAGAGAGAGAGAGAGAGAGAGAAAGGCTGGCCGCAAACACGGATCCTCTGGTCTCCGCCTCCCAAAGTACTGGGATTGCAAGCGTGCGCCACCACGCCCGGCTATTAGCCCTATTTTTTATTCTTCATTTTTAAACAGTCTCACTAAGTTGTGGAGGGCCTCACTAAGTAGATGAGGCTGGCCACGAACCTGCGATCCTCCTGTCTCAGCCACCCAAGTAGTGGGATTACAGGTGTGCACCACCATGCCGGGTGTTTTTTCATTTTCTTGATGGTGTACTTTATTTATTTACTTATTTATTTATTCATTCATTCATTCATTCATTTTGATGATGGCGTGCTTTGAAAGCAAAATGTTTTAAATTTTTACAATCCAGTTTATCTGTTTTTTCTTTTTTTTATTACTTGTATTTTTGGTGTCCTATATAAGAAACCATTACCTAATCCAAGGTCATGAAGATGTACACTTATAGCAGGGGAGAGATAGTAGGTAGGAGAGAGAAGGTGGGCACAGCGGCACCTTCCTGTAATCCCACTACTTGGGAGGCTGAGACAGTAGGATTGCAAGTTCAAGGCCAGCCTCAGCAACTTAGCAAGACCCTATTTCAGCCAAGCATGGTGGCGCCCACTTGTAATCCCAGTACTTGGGAGGCTGAGACAGGAGGATCCAGGTTTGCGGCCAACCTCAGCTACTTAGTGAGGCTCTCAGCAACTTAGTGAGACTCTGTTTCAAAATCAAGAATAAAAATAGGGGTGGAGGTGTAGCTCAGAGGTAGAATGCCCCTGGGTTCCATCCCCAGTACTGCAAAAAAAAAAAAAATCCTATTTCAAAATTTTAAAACAAATAAATAGTTCTGGAGATCTTGGAAGTAGAATGTTCCTGGGCTCAATCCCCAGTACCAAACCAAATGAAACCAAAAAACCAAAGCAAAACAAAAAACAAAAACACCTATATGTCCTCCTAAGAGTTTATAGTTTTAGCCTTTATGTTTATCAATGTCTTTTATCCATTTGGAGTTCATTTTTTTATGTAGTGTGGGGTAGGGATCCAACTTTATTGTTTGGAATATAGATATCAAATAGCCCCAGATCTATTTGTTGAAAAGACATTTCCCCATTAAGTTGTCTGGGCATACTTGTCAAAAATTACTTGACTATAATGTGAGCATTGCTTTCTGGACTCTCGGTTGTATTCCATTGATCTGTGTGCCTGCTTACGCCGGTGCTACATGGTCTTGATTATTGTCGCTGTCATGGTTTAGCTTTGAAGTGTCCCCCCAAAACTCACGTGTTAAAGGCCTCACCCCAGTATAGCAGCGGTCAGAGGAGGTGCCTTTGAAAAGTGATTGGATGATGGGGGCTCTAACTTCATCAATGGATTAAGCCACCCATTGAGGCCATAATTTAATGGGCTCTTAGAAGGTGGGAGAAACTCAGGACGTGGGGCCTACTTGAAGGGGGTGGGTCCTTGGGGGCGTGGCTTTGGGGCTATATTTTGTCCCTGGCTCCTTCTTTCCTTCCCCCACCCACAATCTTTCTTTTTCTTTTTCTTTCTTTCTTTCTCTCTTTCTTTCTTTCTTTCTTTCTTTCTTTCTTTCTTTCTTTCTTCCTTCCTTCCTTCCTTCCTCTCTCTCTCTCTCTCTCTCTCTCTCCCTCCCTCCCTCCCTCCCTTCCTTCTTTCTTTCCTTTCTTTCTTTCTTCTTTTTTTGTGGTACTGGGGATTGAACCCAAGGGAATTCTACCTCTGAGCTACACCCCCAGCCCTATTTTATGTTTTATTTTGAAACGGGGACTTACTAAGTTTTGGAGGACCTCGCTAAGTTGCTGAGGCTGTTGTGCACCACCATACCTGACTGCATACGTATTTTTATTTTTTTAATTTTAAATTAATGTGTGTGTGTGTGTTACTGGGGATTGAACCCAGGGCATTCTACCTCCAAGCTACCTCCCCCGGCCCTGTTTTATTTTTTATTTTGAAACGGGGTCTCCCTAAGTTGCTGAGGTTGGCTGTGAACCTGCAATCCTCCTGTCTCAGCCTCCTAAATTCTGGGATTACAAACATGTGCCACCTTGTCTGGCTAGCATTTTTACATGAAGTTATATAGGGATCTGTTTATGGGAAACAGAGTTACAGTTTTAAAAGAAAACAAATAATTCCTTGCAGTGGTAATCGCTAACCCTTCCCCACAAGATCTCCCCGTTGGCTTTCCGTCACTCAGCCCTCATTTTCCTTTCCTTTCTGCCCACTGCTTTGGCTGTGTGCGCCTGCAAAGACAGGCGGGAACAAGCCCCAGGCAGCCTCTCCGAGGTGAACAGCAGCACAGGGAAGCTGAACGGAGAAGCCAGGAAGCCAGCCTCTCTGTTTGCTTAAGGGCTACCGGGAGAGGATTTCCCCCAGCACTGTGCACATGATTGCACCATCTAACGTGTTATATCCTAACTATCTTCCATGAAAAAAATACCAAGGGAAAAATGCCTACATGGAGAAGACATGCCTGCATAAAAGGCTTTCTGGGATTTGCATCCACGCTAGATTGTCCTGGTGCTTATTCATTATGACCAAGACTGACCTCAGGCACGGGCGGAGAAGGCTGCCAGCCATGTAGCCTGTTTTTGTGGATTCAAGGGGACTCAGTAATTTACAGCCTCTTACCTGAGAGAACTTACTAAGACCCCAACCTCTAGAATTAAAGCTTGACATCTTTTGTGTGTGTGTGGGGGGGGTACTGGGGATGGAACCCAGGCGCATTCTACCTCTGAGCTATACCCCCAGCCCTATTTTTATTTTTATTTTGAAACAGGGTCTCACTAGGTTGATGAGAGTTTCACTACTTGCTGAGGCTGTCCTCGAACCTGAGGTCCTCCTGTCTCAGCCTCCCAAGTACTGGGATTACAAGCGTGCGCCACCACACCTGGCATAGCTTCACTCCTTTTGCTTGAGGCTTTCGGGTTGAAAAGCGCTTACCTCTGGGATGGGCTACTTAGTAAGCCTTGGAAGCCTTCGCACCTGGGCAGGAGTATGTCTGAGCAAGCAGAGGGTACAAACTGTGCCAGATAGAGCAAACTCACCTGTACACCGGAAACCACTGCTCATCAGATTGTAACTCACTTGCCCGAGCAGGCTCAGGGAACAGAGGACAGGGTAAGGACTTGATTTAAAGCAAGAGAGCCAGCCGCCTCCTCCTCCTCCCCCTCATATTTCATTATTGATGAGCAACACCTCTAGCCAGATCTGACTTTCCATGATCTTGCCATTCCTGGCTGTTGTATGCGTTAGATACAAAGAAACCACCAACCTAACAAGAGAAAGAAGGGAAATTAGACAAAATCCACAACTGTGCCAGTTTGTAATCCCAGTACTTGGGAGGCTGAGATAGGAGGATCACAGGGTCGAGGACAGTCTCAGCAAGTAGTGAGATTCTCATCAACCTAGCAAGAACCTGTTTCCAAATAAAATAAAATAGGGCTGGGGGTATAGCTTGGAGGTAGAATGCCTCTGGGTTCAATCCCCAGTGAGACACACACACACACACACACACACACACACACACACACACACATCTGTTACCCTTTCGGTGGTCACCGTGAGTTCTTTTCCTTAGCCCAGATAGATATCATCGGCCAGGAAATAAAGAGCCAGGACAAGCAGTTGGAATTTAGTGCAGGACAAAAAGATTTATTATAAAAGCCAGAGTAACATGCGATGTCTCAAGGGGGGGGGGGAGAAAGAGAGAGAGAAGCATCACGCCTCCGAGGAGAGTGCAATAGAGCAGAGTGCTGCCGCCTCCCCTTGGACCCCCGGATCTTAAATACAGTTTGTCCTATCTGGTCTTCCTTATCTGGGTTGCTAAGTTCCCAGGCCAATAGACCTGCTTTGTCAGCATCTACGTGAGAGGATAATTTTTTTCCAGCTCTTCCCAGGCCAGTGACCTTCTAAGTTTTAAGGTTTGTAACTTTCTTAGTGTTGGCCTTCATCTTATCTTTGTCGCCATGCCGACCCAGCAGACTCAGGACAGAAGAAGCCCAAAGAGCAGACTGGGAAGAGTAAGAAGCAGCCTGTTTAACCTTATAATGCCCACTCTGCTTCGGGACGGGGATGGTACTAAGTCACCCATAACCGGATCAAATCCACAACCCAGGAAACCCATCTCCTAAGAGCCAAATTCAGATATGGCGCCGCACACCTGTAATCCCAGTGCTTGGAAAGCTGAGACAGGAAGATTGCAGTTTTGAGACCAGCATGTGGTGACATAGTGAGACCCTGTTTTGAAATAAAAAGGGCTGAGGGTGTAGTTCAGAGGTAGAACACCCCTGGATTTAATCCCCAGTACAAGAAAGAAAGAAAGAAAGAAGGAAGGAAGGAAGGAAGGAAGGAAGGAAGGAAGGAAGGAAGGAAGGAAAGCAAGCAAGCCGGGCGTGGTGGTGCACGCCTGTAATCCCAGTACTTTGGGAGGCAGAGACCGGAGGATCCGGGTTCACGGCCAGCCTCAGCTCTCTCTCTCTCTCTCTTTCTCTCTCTCTCTCCTTAGTGAGGCCCTCCGCAACTTCGTGAGACCCGGTTTCAAAATAAAGTATAAAAAATAGGGCCGGGGGTGTAGTGCGGAGGTAGACCGCTCCTGCGTTCAATCCCCGGTACCGCAAAAAAAAAAAAAAAAAAAAAAAATCAAGGCACTTTTGACTGTATGTTAAACCATTCCCCCTAAGTAATGTGCAATTTGGCAATAACATCTCGAGGTAACCCATATGTGTTCAAAAGCAGTATTCTTCTACCACCAAAATTAGAATACCCCAAACTGATCTCCATCCTCTAATATAACTGCAGGAAAAGGCCAGCACTTGTAAGGGAAAAGCAAAAACTCCCTAAAGAATACTCTAGCGCCAGGCATGGTGGCGCACGCTTGTAATCCCAGTACTTAGGGAGGTGGAGACCGGAGGATCCGGGTTCGCGGCCAGCCTCAGCTCTCTCTCTCTCTGTCTCTGTCTCTCTGTCTCTGTCTCTCTCTCTCTCTCCTTAGTGAGGCCCTCTGCAACTTTGTGAGACCCGGTTTCAAAAATAAAGTATAAAATATAGGGCCGCCGGAAGCGTAGCACGGAGGTAGAACGCCCCTGCATTCAATCCCCGGTACTGCAAAAAAAAAAAAAAAAAGAATACTCTAGGCTTGACTATTCAAGATCTTTTTTTCTAGCATTACATGAGGCCGACATGTATGAGGCTGAGTGCCATCTAGAAGCTTCTGAGAACTCTCTTGGGATGAGCATATTTGAAGTTTCCTTGTCACCAGGCTGGGCTGTATCTTCCTTGACAGACATATAAATAACCTTTTAGAATTGCTGATGGGAAAGCTATTTCTGCAGCTATTTCTTTAACTGGACATCTAGCCCCATTGACCCCAAAGCCCTCAAAGAAGAGCTTGGCTTTTAAAACAGACCCGCAGAGGCTCATACTTGATCCAAAGAAATAAGCCTGCCATGTGCCCCGGGGCTTCTGTTTCTCTGCTCTGGATTCCTGGGAGTTGGCCGGGCCCCAACACGTGGGAATTGAGCTCAACTCTGAGATTTCATTTTTCCCTTTCAAATGTCCCCACTTTGACTGAAGCCATCAGGACAGAGACTGCTGGCTGTCCACCAAACACTGGTCCTCCCTTCTTCCTGGACACAAGGCCATAGCACATTTCCCAGCCTCCTTTGAAGCCTGGAGAGGCCAGAAGACAAATGCTCAGTGGGAAAAAGAAGACATGATGGTGCCCTTGCAGGCCTGGTCTGGAAATCCTCCCCTGACCTTCCTCCCGTGCCTTTGCCTCCTTCCTCTGTCTAGGATGGCACCCACGGGAGCCCCTTTGGATGCCAAGTATGGGAGGTGCAGGGCTGTCCTGAGCCTGGATCCCTGAGTGGCTGTGTGGAGCAGAGGCCTGCTGACCTGGACCTGCACATGCGGCTGATAGAGATGTGTCTGCCAGGCGTGGTGGCGCACGCTTGTAATCCCAGTACTTTGGGAGGCGGAGACCAGAGGATCCAGGTTCGCGGCCAGCCTCAGCTCTCTCACTCTGTCTCTCCCTGTCTCTCTCTCTCTCTCTCTCTCTCTCTCTCTCTCTCTCTCTCACCTTAGTGAGGCCCTCCGCAACTTCGTGAGACCCGGTTTCAAAATAAAGTATAAAAAAAATAGGGCCGGGGGCATAGCGCGGAGGTAGAACGCCCCTGTGTTCAATCCCCAGTACCGCAAAAAAAAAAAAAAAAAAAAGAGATGTGTCTGCCTTGCTAAGGTGTTTTGGTTGTAGCAGTTTAGCCTTTGACCTCAGTCAACAACATCCCATTAGTCACAAACTTCTGTTATTTACCCTCCTTAGTATTTCTTTCTCTTTCCTTTCCTTTGCTCACTCATTCCCTCCCTCTCTCCCTCCTCCCTCCTCTCTCTCTCTCTCTCTCTCTCTCTCTCGTACTGGGGAAGGGATATTCTACATCTGAGTTATATCCCCAGCCCTTTCTATTTTTTATTTTGAAACAGGGTCTTGCTACATTGCTGAAAGTCTCACTAAGTTGCTGAGGCTGGCCTCAAACCTGTGATCCTCCTGTATTAGCCTCCCAGGTACTGGGATTCCAGGCTTGTGCCACCACACCAGCCATCCTTAGTATTTCTGAAGCTCCTCCCCTCTAGACTTCCATCACCACTGTTATTCAAGGCCCTCATCATCTCTTTTTTTTTTTTTTTTTTTTTTTGGTACTGGGGATTGAACTCAGGGGCATTCTACCTCCGAGCTACACCCCCAGTCCTATTTTATTTTAATTAATTAATTTATTTATTTATTTTTGCGGTACTGGGGATTGAACCCAGGGGCATTCTACCTCCGAGCTATACCCTCAGTCCTATTTTTATTCTTTATTTTGAAACAGGGTCTAAGTTGCAGAGGGCCTCACTAAGTAGCTGAAGCTAGCTGCCAACCTGCGCTGCTCCTGAACCTGTGCTGCTCCTGTCTCAGCCTCCTAAGTACTGGGATTACAAGCATACACCATCACGCCCAGCTTATTTTTATTTTTGAAACAGGGTCTCGCTAGGTTGATGAGAGTCTCACTACTTGCTGAGGCTGTCCTCAAACCTGCGATCCTCCTGTCTCATCTCTCAAGTACTGGGATTACAGGTGTGCACCACCACGCCCGGCTAGCTCTCATCATCTCTTACCTGGACATAACAGCCTCCTAACTGGAAGGCAGAAGAGGAGGGCCACTCAGCGTGATGAGCAGGGCCACTTCTAGCCCCGGCCATACCTGCAGCCTCATCTCCCAGCACTCCTATATCCTATGTTCAAGCCACCGAGAGGCAGAGACTTGCACACCCCTGGCTGGCCAGCTCCAGCCTCATCTCCTTCCCACAGCTGTTCCTCAGCTGGCCACATCTGCCCCTCTCCCCAACCCAGTTCCCTCGCTCCACCTGGCAAACTCCTCCTCATCCTGGGCTTTCTGGAAGCCTTACCTGCTATCCTATAACTGGATCATGTGGCCGTCACTGACACCTCCTAGAGACAGGCGTGTGTTCTGGTCATTTCTCCCCAGCACCTAGCTCAGTGGCTGCCCACGCAGGGGTTTATGAATGAACAGACGTTTCCGGGCACCCAGGGCACCTCCATTCGATGCCACCATCTGAAAAGTCAGCGTTCTCGCCTCTGAAAGCTATCCTTCTGGCTTTGGCCCCTGTCCCTCTGTTTTTGCTCCAAGTTGCTTCTGTCATCTCAAGTGTGAAACATGCAGGGACAAAATGATATATACAAATGAGGAGGAGTTTCGTGTGCGGAGCTGGGGGGCCACCAAATTCCCCTGTTTGTTTTTTTGTTTTTGCAGTACTGGGGATTGAATCCAGGGGCATTCTACCTCCGAGATACACCTCCAGTCCTATTTTTTATTCTTTATTTTGAAACAGGGTCTCACTAAGTTGCAGAGGGCCTCACTAAGTAGCTGAGACTGATCGCAAACCCGGATCCTCAGGTCTCCGCCTCCCAAGTACTGGGATTACAAGCGTGCGCCACCACGCCCGGCTCAATTCCCCTATTTGAGTGACCCTTACTTCCCCCCTGGGGTCTCGGTTCCTGTGGCTTGGAGAATTAGGTGGGAGGAAAGGGCAGCGGGACCGCACAGAGTCTGAAGCACAGTGCTTTCCAGCGAGGCAGTCGCCTTTCACTCTGGGGCGCCATCAGCCTTCAGGTTGGCCCTCCCACTCCCAGGCCCTGGGCAGAGCAGGCCAGGGTGTGTGGAAGAGGCCTTGCCAAGGGGACCCGCAGGTCTGTGGCTAACAGAGGGACCAAGGCCTGTGCCCGAGGTGTCCTGACCACCATAGCCAGGGCCCTTTCACCCCATAGGGGCTCGGGAAGCGCAAGAACAACCTTACTCGGACATCTGCATCCAGCACACTCCTGCCTGCTGGAGCGTCTCTATCCAGGGAGGACTTAGCAAGGGGAAGGGGCCACCTGGGGGAGCAGGTGCACACAGGCCGAGCTGCCCAGGGAGAGCACAGAGGACAAGCAGAGGAAGCGAACATGTCACCCGGCGGTGACCTATACATTACACAACTCCCCTCCCATCTCATGAAGCCTGCTCTCCATCTGAGCTCACAGGCTTTGTCTCTGTTTAATAATAGCAAGAGGTTTTTATGATGTGAAACTGCCTGCAAGCCATTTTTCCCCCAGATCCGGTGGTTATGTTGATCAATTGTGGGTCTGCAACAAACAACCAGAAAGAAGTAGTTCAACAAGCAAAACCCACAGAGCATAAATGCTACCTTTATGGAAAAGAAATACAGAAAAATTTAACTGTTATGAGCTGGGTGCGGTGGCTCATGCCTGTCATCCCAGTACTTGGGAGGATGAGACAGGAGGATTGCAGGTTCAAGACCAGCCTCAGTAACTTAGCAAGACACTGAGCTACCTAATGAGACCCTGTTTCAAAATAAAAAATAAGACTGGGGTGTAGCTCAGAGGTAGAATGCCCCTGGGTTCAACCCCCAGTACCAAAAAAAAGTAAACTATTATGTTTTGAAACCATTCATGTTAGCCAATCATTTAGAAACATTATTCACAAAAGTCAGGCATGGTAGCGCATGCTTGTAATCCCAGAACTTGGGAGGCTAAGACAGGAGGATCTCAGGTTCGTCACCAGCCTCAGCTACTTCTGAGGCCCTCTGCAACTTAGTGAGACCCTGTTTCAAAATAAAGAATAAAAACCCGGCTATACCACTACTGGGTATCAAACCAAAGGGATTGAAACCAGAAAACTACAGTAATATATGCATACCCATGTTCATAGCAGCACAATTCACAGTGGCCAAATCATGGAACCAACCTAGGTGTCCATCAACAGATGAGTGGATTACAAAATTGTGGGAAATACACACAATGGAATTCTACTCAGCAATAAAGAA